>BGPR01006753.1:0-77181 GCA_013235015.1 Araneus ventricosus | reverse complement strand
AGCTTAAAAATTGAGTTTGGCCATGTGACTTCTGATTTTTGTTTTCTTAGGGCCTGACACCTAGTCTTACAAATTTTCCCAATGCCCAGTTCTCTTATGTGTTTTCTGTAATCCAGTGTCATGATCAACATTAATTGTTTTTGTCATAGGCAAAAGAAGCATTACAGTAGTTTAAAGGGTCAACAGACTTAGGTAACTTCTCAGAGAGATATCGAGTTGTTTAAGGCTGTGTGAAATTTATACCGGTTTTAACATTTAACAACTGCGGCTCAGACGGTTTCAAACAGGGTTACTTTTCACTTAAGAAACCATCTAAGTACTTTGTTTCCTGGTGTTAACCGCCTAGAATGTTACAATCGGTCAGGATCGCCACCCCCATGGTCACGCAATTGCAGTTTGAAGTTCAATTTATCGCCTACGAATCCTCCTTGCTTCTAACTTAACACACATTGAACCGCAAGATGGGAGGATGAAGACAACTGGATAGTCATTCACCCTTCAGAGCATTTTCAACCGAACCAAATCTTGTTGGAAGACCTAGAAGCAAATATAGTCCGAAAGGACATTATAAATATTTTCTCAAATGTTTCGAAAACCTAACACAAAGTTGGTGTTTCCTTCTGAGTCATGATCAGTGACTTCTCTGCCTACCATTGGTCTCCTAAACTCAACGACCACAACAACGTATATCAAGTTGAACTAATTAATCTTCATGAAGCAGCAAAATGCGCATCTCATCTACCAAACCATAAGACGTTTATAATGCACGTAGACAATAGAGCTAGTATCATGGCTTATAGCCTAAATCACACACATGCAATTTTCATGGAACAATGGCGATACAGGCACGGTAATCTATAACATCATGCCCACACACTGGATAAGAGAGGATGATATATTCTTCTCTAAACATGGTCCTTTCCCTGCCTAGTTTAAAATGTTCCATCTCTCTGACTGCGATCATTGCAGTTGTGGTGGTACTGGTACGGCTCTTTACGTCCAGTGACGTCAAACTGTTTTGACATATGAGGAGGCCTGCGCCAAACTTGGAACAAAAATTACTGAAAAGGGAGGTCAATAACTTCGTCTCTAGACAAAAAATTCGTCGTAAAGTTAAATTAATCAGTGAAAACAGAGATCTCCTCTGACCTTCTTATTCTCCAAATTTCTAGCGAGCTGAGCAAAAAGGCTCCAAATAACAAGACCTCTCGCCCGTAAAAGAACAACCAAAGCCTCCTTTCAAATGAAGTATGTTTATGATTGTGTATCCAGTGAGCGACCATTGCGAGCATCCAAAACCAAGTGCTCTGCATTCAACAACAGAGAAAAGGACACTTATACGAAATTCTGTAATTTTCTGAATTGTATATAGTGTGAATATATTTTTTCTCTTAAAAATTCCCTTGTTTTGCCCATTAAACTGTTCAGGGACAGTAATGGACAGAGTTCTGTTCTGAGCATGTAATAGTAAGCAACAGAACATAGTATATTTTGAAAAAAGCATTGCATACTTTAAATGGCCGATTTAAAGCATAGGAATTCTTTCATAAATTGTCAGTCTCGGTGCGTATTTGGAGCAGCATGTATGAATATTATAGAACAGAGCTTCAAGAAACTTCATTATAAAATATTACGAAAGAACAATAAAAAAATTTTCAAGCCCTTAAAATAATAGAAAACGGATCAAATACAAATAATAATTTAAAAATCAGAAAGTCCCCGAACTCATCTCCATGAAGAACTCCATCTTTTGGACAGAGTTTAAATATTTTTACGGAAGAGGCTGTTTTTCAAATTTTGACAAATTTATTGGGCATTTAAATTTGTTTCTGATTTGATGCGAAGTCACTGATAAGTCTATTAGACGTTATTGAATGTAATGATATTTTAAAAAATATCTTTTGTTAATCAATCAAAATCTTCTTTAAAATTTATCGCAAGTAAAGCTTTCTTTAGTTACTTTGAGGATTTAAAAGCATTGCATTCAATATCAACAACTCTGAGCGATAGTTTCAGGAGGAAGACATTATTAAAAATACAAATATAAAATAGCATTAACAATGCAGATAATTTTATTGTTTTCTTCGTTAAAAAAATTAAAAGTTCTAAAATTCTGTTTCAGACCTTCTGGAGAAAAAACTTTATTTGCAGATAAATTTTTTTCTATAGGAATAAATAAATCAAAATCAAAATAATGTCTTTTATTTTTAATTATCCATTGAAGTCGCGAAGACTTCATACAATGATTTTACTTTTAAATATTCTTAAAATTTTGAATTTTTAAAGCTTTTTAATGGAAATAGGATATATATTTCAACTTGAAATGTATTTATTGTCTGTTGTTATAAAACCTGCATGTGCCAGCTACTTACTGTGAAATGTACACTTAGGAAGTTGAAATATGTTTCTACATTTTCAACCATTCTAATTAGACCGAAAAATGCCAGAAATAGTTTGTAAATCATAATTCTAACTTGCTTATAAAAGAAGTCACAATTATGTTTTTTGTGAATATAGGGAATTAAGGTTTCTATAAATTGTGACATTAGATATAAGCCTGTATCTGGCATAATTTTCCTGTGATCATATATTTTTTTAAAAATAAATATAATTATCAACCAAATATTTATTTTCTCCTTGTATAATTATTTATTAAAGTCATCCAAATAAATGGTTTTATAAAACTACCAAACTTGAAATGTAATTAAAAAATATATTTACTTAAACTTATATGTTTATTTTTACCTGGAATACCTATATTTTTTATCTTGAATTTTATTTCACTTCCAAAGGAAGGGCAATATGTTGAAAGTTCGCCCCGGGTGGCAAAAGTTTTAGACATAACTTTGATTCAGAGTTTCCCGTAAAAGCAAAAATGACTTCGTCAAAAATTAAATATCATTTGAAGTTGTGATGAGGCAAAAGAAAAATAAGAAATGCACTATATAGAAATCTCAATGTTGTGTACAAGGGGTTAGAAATAAAACTTCATTTTGTAAGCGGCATATTGATTCAGTGTTATGCACGGCAGCTGGCAGATAGTTTGTTGCCGTTTGCTCTTTTGATCACATCAGGAGAATGGTAATTTCAACAAAACAATGCATCTGTGCATATTTCCTCTCTCTACAAAATCCTACTTGAAGTCTAAATAGGTATAGACTTTTCAGTCGCCAATATTGAGTAGCCCACCTGAATCCAATAGAAAACATTTCTAGCCTTCTGTTTACAAGAATAGGTGACAGTATAATAAGAAGACTGATCTAAAAACCACAATTAAAAGATGATGGAACAAAATTGACTCTTACACATTTCAAACTCTGCCTGGTTCTATGAATCGATTGTTAATACAAGTAATAAAAAATTAAAGTTTCAACATGACTTAGTATAGAATAAAACATATTGACTTTATGATTTTTTCCAACAACAACTGTACAGTAATTTCTCTAATTTCTTATAAAATATTACACAATGTAATTAAACTTAAATGTATTTTTGTTCTGAATTCCTTACAACATGAAGTATCCTTACATTTCAGAAAACTTACCATTCCATTAAATTGTTACACATGTATATTTCAAGTCTTATGTCATTTATTTTTGCGACATTATACTTTTATCGAAGGGTTCAGTCGGTCCTCTCATGACAAAATCTTGAATGTAAAATGTGAGAACCGATGAATTTTCATCCCACGTCTTGTCGAGTCAATGCCACATTGAAATCCTTCTCTTCGCTGTGGAAAAAGAGGTCTTGCACGATATTAGAATATATTCAATGAATTTTAGCACTTCGATGCAAGTATTACATAAAAAATAAGCATAAGAAGACAGGTTATTTAAAGGATTTATTTTCATAATTCTACCATATAAATGGAAGTAAAACATTTCCTTCGATAATATCAAGATATTATAACTTAATTACTATTTTACTATTACTATTTTTACTATTTTATTAATTTTACTATTTTACTATTTTTACTATTACTATTACTATTTTTTATTACTATTACTATTTATTACTGTTACTATTTTTTAAAGTTGCAAATAGGTTTTGGGGACAATGAGAAAATTTTAAATATCTCTTACATATCTATATTTCTTTTCACGAACACATGAAATCTTCATTTTTTGCTAAAATTTCTTTTATATTAGGGTTCCACATTATAAGATGGAAATCGTTTTCAAAATTTAATTATCTTCTACCGTGAACATTTACTCCGTATGAGAAGCTTTTAATATTTCTTCTTATTTATTGGGAAAATCTGACTTTGGTGGGGTGTTTTTTCCAAGAAATGTTGCATGTTATATTCAGACAGCAGTAACTCTATCAAATACAGGACTACCAAATATTTTAAGAAAGAAAGAGTATTGTGTTAGTAGTACTATTTCATAATATAAAAAAATTTTACGAACTTATAGCTCGAAAACAGAAATTCTATTATGCAAAAAAATGAAAAAAAAGATATTTATTTTATTTACAAAACTAAAATATTATTAGATATTTTTCATTAATTTAAATCGTTATCGATAAGTTTGAAAACATATGTTTAATTTATCTCTTCTCATCTCAGACAATCTTTAATTCATGAACTTTTGAAGATAGTCGATCCTAATTTTTCATAGCGAACAGATTTCTATTGTAATATGCATATTAAATGAAATCACAGCAACTCTGTCAAAAGATAAAATATTTATTGATAAAATTCTCATGAATCCATAACAATGGCTTCGAATGTCGAAAACAGCAACACGGCGTTGACCATGGATTTTCGTTTAAAAATGCGGGTTCGAAGTGGCTAAATCGAGAAGCACCGATAGGGGACGCTGCGTTCGTTTATTCGATTCCAGAGGAGAACCTTCGCATATTCCCCCATTACTGCTGCTGCCGATCGTGTGACATTGTAATTCATACTCAGGCACTACCTATGCGCAGTCAGAAGAGTAAGATGAATTAATTATTTATTCCTAATCAGAAGAATATACTTTGGAAAGTACAAATGCGAATTCTTATTACATAACAATGCATCATAATAGCAAGCAATAATTTTTCAGCTTCATTGCAGGAATTTAGACATGTTGAATTTCACCACTCTATGTCTATTATGGTTTACCTAACCTAAGCAGAATCTTCGGGTCCTTTTCATCTGGAGGCAAAATGTAACGAATCGGACATTCATAATAATCCATTTTTAGAACATTTAAGCTCCGCGTATTTTATCTTCACGTTTTCATAATTCATTCAGATCAAATGAAGAATCTTGGGGAAAGATGATGACTCTACATTTTTTTCAATTTCTCAAGAAACAGTAAACAAAGTTCGCCGTCATTGAGACGTAGGAAACAATATTTATTATAAGTACAATTATTTGCATTTTAATTTAATTCTGAAGGAATACAGCAAATTATGAAGTCTGAAAAATCTATTTAAGAAACAGTTTCAGCTTATTTTTACATCTATTGACAGAAAAGGAGAAAGTGTGTGTTTGCACTATACAGGACAAACAGCTGAACCTAGAACTATGAAATTTGGTGGGGAGGATGTATACTTCTGTGCCCTTTTTGGAAATTATAATTAGAGTTTTAATTAATAATTAAATGATTTTTTTTGTTTTCCCTTGATTAATTCAGAAACAAGTTATTTTCACGTCGATTAAAAATTTTGCAAAAAATTAACTCATTTGTGAAATAAATTAAATTGACCAAGAATTTTTTTTCTCTAATTTTAAGATGGTTTCGCCAGTTGTTATAATATTTTAAATGTATAATTCTCATGAATTTTATCCTCCTACCCGTTCATGTGCCTTAAAAAATCTTTCTTTGAATGATTTTATTGATTTATGGTCAGTTCTTCTGTCCTGATGCTCAGGCAAGACGGAGAATCCTTCTAAAAGCCCGCTTCCAAATGGATGTCATTGACCTAATCCATTGAACTGATAGATAGCGCTGAAACCTCAAAAGCCGAAGAAAACGTATCATCGATTCTCCCTCGAACCTTCAAAAGATGTCACCTTTAACCCTTTGAGGACGACCGCAGCTCATCGGATTTGAGCTCATATCGCAAACTTAGTGAGCCGTAATTCCCAAACTATCAATTTCTTCTTTACTGACAGTTAAAATAATTTTGATAGATTCAGTTTATTTTCGTAGCTATAAAGTTTTTAAAAAAATTTTCAGAAACATTAGAAGTACCTACTAATCTTAATTTTTTTTTTAACAATTGACTCGGGTTTAAGTCGCCTAAATCAATTAAAGTGATTAAACGCCGAATTCTTGAATTTTCACATTCTTTAAATAAATTCAAGTGTCTAGTTTAAGAATACGAATATATAATTTCGCTATCAGTGATAATGATATTTCATAAAATTTATACAAATTTGGGCTCCATTTTAGAAATTAAATTGTTCAATATCGTTTCTTCGGCTGTGATACCGCTTATTTTGAATTGAGCCTATACTTTATATAACCATATTTGAGGTTTGTCTATTCACTTTGGGCAGTTCAGCTCCAATTTCGTCTCTGTCGACGTTTGACATTTTATTTTTGTACAGGCACGGTTCGACTTTTCACATTGGCTTCTATGTTGTTTTAATAGTGATAGAAGCAACAAAAAAATTTGCTAAACATGTCAAATAAAATTTGCGAATCCTCTATTTCATATAGCATTTATTTTTTAGACTTGAGGATATTTATATTTACCGGAAATCATCATCGTAATTTCAAAACAAAATATCATTATATCACACCGTTGCCAATAAAGTTACAAGATTGATAAAATTAAATATAATAATAAATAAATGATATAAAAAAGATATTTTAAAAAATTTAAATGCTGAGTGAGCCACTCAGCTAAATCAGCCACTACAAGTCTTTGATAAAAGTTCATAAACACGTATTAAATTTACCTCATGTGATCAAGAAGTTCATCAAACATCCTAAAATACACACTAATACGGCAATAAAACCTTGGGTTTCCATTCGAAAAGGCAGAAATTAAAGTGGCTAGATTTGTGTTTAGAGTCTGGCAGCGTTTCGGTCTCTTATCACACTGTGGAATGTGACCTCTGGTATTTCTTTTATGTGTAATAACTGTGTAATATCTCTTATATGATACCAATTGAGTTAACATACAAATAGTTTTCCAATTTTAACACCGTTTCCCCTATTGTATATTTATGATATTTTGTTCTCCTACCTGTTTACAAAGAGAATACATTCATAGAGCAAAATGATGGCGCTGAAACCTCAAAGTCAGAAGAAGAAGGTACCACTTCGCTTATTTCGTACGTTCCAAAAATTAATGCGATTTCAATCCTCCTTCTGAAAATCAGCCCGGACATAAAAGACCAAGCTTTAAATTAAAAAAAATTCCATTTGAATAGGTTCGTTAATACTCTTTTCTGTAGAAAAAAAATATATATATAGGAACAATTTAAATTAAAATAGTGGTAAAGCTCTCCAGGCACGTTCATTCACATGCTATGTCTATTTCAACATCCTTTCAGTGTAAAAGTTATGTCTGGAAAATGAATACAAGTATTCATGATTCTAAAGAAATTTTGTTCAAGAAATACTGAATTTTGCAGTAAGCCAAATGTCAGTCTTTGAAGTTGAAAATTATATTACTCGTAAAGAAATTTTCAAGCGATGTAAGTGCTACTTCAACGTTTGCATCTTGCTTCGCCTTGATTTTTAAAACATATCACACATGTAATTGTAAACAAAAACGCATATTATATTTTGAAACAACATAGTGACCTGAAAATGGCCATTTGACAGGGTAGTAGAGCTTTCAAAATCGGTGAGTATTGGGAGCACTATGTGTCTTTATTCGAAAACAGATATACAACAAACTTCATTGTGAAGTATTTAGCAAAGGACGATAAAATACTTTACAAGCTTTCCAAATAATAGAAAAGGATTAAATACAAATAATAACTCAAAAGGCAGAAATTTTTGCTACCCCCATCTTTATGAAGAATATCATGTTTTAGAAAAACAAATTAACTGAAACCGAAATGAGAGACATTAGCGGATTTAGAGTTAGGGATGTTGCTTTAGGAAACTTCTTTTGAGGTTCTGTTTTCTTCTGGAATGAATAGCAATCATTGATTATTCCAATAAGTGTAGTTGAATGTAATCCTGATACAAAAGTTAGAAAGATTATTTTGTGTTTATGAAGTAAAATCTAGCTTTAAAAATTATCTCTATTAAAGGTTTTGGCATAGCGTTTATGATTTTCAGCCATTTCCTTCTTCCGGGAAATCTCGGATACACAACAGTCATTCCCGGAAATGCATGAAATTTTTTTAAAAAATCTAAAAATTAGATATTTTAATTGATATCAATAACAATTACACAAAGTAAGGATATTTTTAAATTCTAAAATTTATACTCTTTTATATATTGTGCTAAAAATAAAAATAAAATTTATTAATTATTCATTTTTAAAGTATGATTTTAGAAAACGTAAGCAATCTATGCTTTTAACACTCAGCCTAGTTCTTAGCTTTGTTATGAAGAACACGGCAGCAGTAATTGCATTCTCAGTTTTAGATGAACTTGTAGGAATTGTTTTCAAAGCCTCACCCAATTCGGAATGACTTTGCTTTTCATTTCCGTTCACAAATTATAACAGCTTGGACTTAAATTTTTGTTTAGATACGCAATTTAAAACTTTCGCTTTTAAAGTAAAGGTCAATTAATTTATAGTTTGTATTAGAAATTTTATTTACAAAAAAAAAATTGTTTTAAATAGTGGTAAAACTTTCATAAACATGATTACTTATATCCAAGTGTTTCCTTTCTTTCTACGGCCTTTCATGTTTAAGGTATCAATGGATAATGCATAAAATGCAAATGATTCTAAGGAAATTCTGTTCAGACAATACCTAATGAAGATTAATTAGTAAGCAAATTGTCAGTATTTCAAACAGCCTCAGAACGGCCTTAAGTCTAAAATAATTGAGCTCTTTTCAATTGACGAATGTTCATGCATTTTGTGCATTGCAGTTTCCTTTATTGCAAAACACCATTTTGTAACATGGTAGTAGTTGAGAGTTTAAGAAAGGAAATTGCTCAAAAGTTTTGTTTTAATTCATTTATTATTATTTATATATTAATCTCAAATTGGCAAATCTGAAATGCCTGAACTTTATTCAAAATCATTTGCAAATTCAATAATTATAATTTTGCATTCAGTTCACTCCATTAATTCTGGCTAAGAAATATTACTTTAAATTCTTCTAATCATTTTCGAGTTTGGAAATCATTAGACTCTTTAACTTCTTTTAACGCTATTTAATACATGAATACGTATTAATTCAGATGTTTGGCTGGATGGAGGCTGGCATGACAACGGAGATGCTGTCATGCCACCAGCCTCTAACTGTTCATTTATGGCAAATAATTGTTGGGAAGACAGGGGAAAACAATTGCCTGAAAACGTGGTTTTAAGGCGCCACTGAATATGGTTTGTAGAAGGTCCAGGATGGACTCCGGGGTGTAGTGATTATGACTAATAAGTTTGTTAGAACTGAGATCTTATACGCATTTATATAGAAGTTCCTATTTACTCAAGATAAAAATACTAATAAATTTATGCCAAAAAAAAAGGTACTGGAGAAGGCAGTACGACATTCGTTTTCCTTTTGGTTTATGATCATCAAAAACAAATATGTCATTATTTTTTCTAAAAATACAATTCAGATAATTATGATTAAAAGCCTTCGGTATTTTGGAAACAAAAGATGCTTTTTTAAAATATTTAACTGTATTCTCTTGAAAATTATTTTACATTTCGCATTTCTAGACGACGAGCCGCCATTTCCTGCGAAAGTTGCTCAGCGGTAAGCACAGTAACGAGACGGCGTGTGGAGAAGAATGTAAACGAATCGAACTCGAAAGTCCTTTTTTTTCCTCGTCCGCCACTGGTTTTTCAGAGTTTATTAAAAACATTTTTTCAATAGATGTATAAACGCTCTATGGTAATATGAAACGATGGTCTTGTCATACAGGGTGCTTACTTTAATAGACCCAATAGCTACTTTCTTCATGGAAACATATACTACTTTCATTGGAAAAATGTTTAAATGACTAAAATATTTTAATACTGTATTTGTTGAGTCAATAATTGTAGAAGAAAATTATGAAAGCTGATTTGAAATAAAGTCTCCCTGGTCCTATCAATCATATTTAGTAAAATATTATTAACGCATTAGCATTTTAAATGAAAAAGTTTCCACTCTTCTTATAAAAAAACTGGCAGGTTATGAAGATTTGAATTGCATTATTTTAACTCCCCTCATAACTACTACAAAACAGGTCATGTGATTCGAGGTTACTTTCCTTGAGGCGGCCCGAAATGAAAATCTTGATATTCAGCGCTTCATAACTCAGTCATTTAATATCAAAAGGTGATACTTCATTGCTTAAGTGATAGTATTCAGGTATACTTCACTAATATGATGGCCAGGATTGTAGAAAAATCGAACTTCTAAATTATTTCAACTCTGTATATATGTACTCAAAAGCATAAAATATAAATTCTTTACGTCATTTAAAAAATCATTCTGGAAGCATTTACATGTAATGCTAACGGTCTAAAAAAATTAAGATACTGATCAGGTTACGTTGAGCACCTGGCTATAATAAAAGGATGATACCGACTTTCCATGGTCTTCCTAATAACAAATGACAGCATTATCTACAAGACACTGTTCGATAAATCCCCAAGATGCATAATGTGCATGAAGGTATCATCGGAATATTGTGAATAACATTGCTTCAATAGGGCATTATATATTGTACCACGTGGATGGTGGTATATGACATGATTGAATTACCTGTTGTAACTTTCAAAAGAAAAGAGGTATTACGATTGGCCCGGACACTGCTCTACAATATTTATACGATATCTTTTACGATGTTGTACGGCATTCAGAATATTGTTGCAAAAGTGGAGATATAGTAAAAAAAAATTTAGGCTGATAAGGTAAACATATTAATCTCTTCCATAGACATTGATTTACATTTTTATGTAAGATAACGAATAATATTCTTGTCGAAAGAAGCAATTGGTCTCTATTTAGTTACTGCAAAGTTGCTTATGTAATGATTAACTTTTTGTCCAGCAACTTTTGAAGTCTAATCTTTCTGATGTTTTTAAAAATTTTCTTTATATGTCTTGAACTCAAGAGATGTGAAATTTAGATTCTAAATTTTAAGGCATTATGATTTATTCATAACAAAGCATAATCTTATTTCTATAATTGCGTTTTGGTGATGTCTTTTTCTCCGAAAAAGCTATTATTCTAATTCATGAACGGCCAGAATTCCGGAGAAACAATATGCAGCGTATGGCATTGCTAAAGTTGGTGCTGACCACAGGCCTCCGGAGGTGTTTTTTAACAGTAATTAGCTTTGCCGTTTTTCTCAGGATTTCTCTGGGTACATCGGAAATCGAACCCACCCAATTAATTCTCTAGTACGTACGTAAGTACACGTGAAGCAGTACACAACTGCTTTCTGTGTATTTAACACCGCTAATCCTTCTCCCCACTAATGACTGAATCGCAGACCAAAATAGGACTGTGCATCGGGCTTTATGCAAGTCTAACCGATACTAAATGTGCAAAAATCAAACTGTTTTCGGGGCTAGCACTTAGTACACTTAGACTTTAATATTTGTGGTTTTATTAAGTTTGGTTTTACTTAATTATGCCAGCACCAATTTTAAAGCAGAAGGATATCTCTACTAATAATATCTATGTGTTGGTCCTCTACAGGGCGCAGACCTGGAGCAATTGGCACGAACATTCTTGGAGGATTGAAACGTGCTTAGACCGTTTTTAAGTTGCAAATAGAATTTTAATTAACTAAAAATTAAACGACATTTAAAAATTTTTTTCACCCTTTCTGAAAAATATTACAGCACAAAAACTATTTTTACACCATCTAAGTGCATAGCATTACCTTTCAATGATGTGAATAAAGTTGCTGTATAATTTATAAACGTGTATTTTACGTTAATAGACAAGTAGCGAAAAAGAGTGCAAGGCTACGAAATGAACATGCAGAAAACTATTTAAACTACTAGTGTTTAAAACTACTTTTTTAGGTACCATGATTATAAAATTATTTATGGTGATTCGGTTAATTTTATCTCTGTCGATCAAACAGTTCGCCGAAGGTGGGTAGTTTCTAATAAACACGGCTAAACAAATAATAAATTTCCAACAAGCACCAATAATTTTTAAAAAAATTCTAGAAAAACTTAACTTATGCGATAGATTTAATATTAAAAATAATATCGTTTTATGATCTTCAAACATTATTTGTTTTCTGAATCCAGCTTACATTATGTTGTTTCGAATAGTCATAGAGTTTACTTTCATGATGTTTTTTTCTTCCACAAAGCATAAGGCTTATTGTAATGCGAGTTTCTTGAGGAGTGTCATGGAATCAACTTATCAAACGCGACGCAAATGAGCACTTATTAATGCAACTGTACGTCCCGTTTATAAGTGACCTATTCCTTTGTGTCCAATCATAGATTCGGAACGCCGAATGTTTCAATTTTTTTGAAAAAAAGGTAATCAACGATGTCAAAACAGCATTAAAAATATACGAAGGTAGAGCCTAGTATCGCGATGATGACTTGTTCTCCCTAATCTATCTATCTGTCTCCAAATATGTAATAAAACTACTTTAGAAACCAGTTATCGACGAAACCTCAAAATCAGAAATATGAAGCACTTTTTTTTCCTGTTCCTTCACATGATAACTTCAAGCTCTGACTTTCGTTTACCAGCCCGGACATTAAAGTCAAGCTATTAATAAAAGAAAAATATATTACTACCCATGAATTGCATTTTAAGTTTAGAGTTGGCAAATTCTATATTGAAAAATGTTGACTAAAATGGTAGGCCTTTATGAGGCTACTTTCGTACTTAAATGTTAATTTCTTTCAATTCACACTAATAGTTTCTCTCATATATAATTATTTATATAACTTGTTCAAATTTTCAATCGTTAAGAAAATACATTTTATGCATCACTAAGTTCAAATGCATTTTTTTAAAGAGCTCCCTTAATGGATGACACTTGATGTTAATACAACTTCTTCAAATACTAATTCATTAATTAAAATTGAATTAATTAATTTTGTTATTAGAAACCTCGCGCAGTCTACGATCATGGTGTAGGGATAAGTACACACGGGACTCGGTGGCGCAACTGTGCTGTCCTGACACCCAGATCAAAAACTGCGTGTTCAAAATCACGTCTTGGTCAAGAGATTTACTCAATTTATCCTTTTTGCACTAATTTATATTCGAAAAAATATCTCTTGTTGGCAATTTGCATCCAAAAAAAATGTTTAGTTTTGCTTTGAATAGATAAACTAGGTATAATTTTCTTCCAATCCCCTACTATTTAGTTCACACTCTCCCCTAATGTATTTATATATCTTGTTCAAATTTCAAATCGTTAATGAAATACTTTTTATTCATCCACTCAGAAGTTCAAATACAGTTTTTTTAAAACATGTGGCGGATGGCACTTGATGTTAATACAGTTTTTCAAATATTAATTCATTAATTAAATTTAATTAATTAATTTTAGTTTTTTATATGGGAGAAAAAATTTCTAAAATAATATTTTTTCTTTTGACCTAGTAGGAATTGACATAATTTTTTTATACTATTACTTGTTTTCCTACGTTCTTTTAATTTGTAAATTTCTCTTCAGAAAAATAAGCACAAATTCAGATGATTCTAAGGAGGGAATCAAGCAATACATGTTGGATTATTCTGTATGAAAATTGTGAGTCTTTCAAACAGTCTCGTATTGGCGTTAACTCTATAAAATTGCGCTCTTTTCCATGTGAGCGAAATTCATGATTGGAATTTTTTTTATTGTAAAAACACCGTTTGTAACATTGCAGCTGATAGTTTAAGAAAAAAAAAGAAACTGCACGCATTACAAAATATCATATTAGCATAGTGATGCTTATTGGAAGTCAGAAAATCATTTGCATTTAATTTTATTTATTATTAGAAATTTTAATTTGAAGTAGTTGAATCAGAAATGTCTGAACATTATTCGAAATCATAGCCTATGAATAAGCTACCCAATCGTGCATTCAGATCACTAAAATTAATTCCTGCTACAAAAAAATATCAAAAGGGTTAACTGTTTAGTGGCTTGTTTTATCATTTATCTAATTAAATAATGACTTTTATTTTTCCAGAATGCGTTGTCATTTTAATTCGAGCACCTATAGAGACGCTGAAGTATTAATAGTTTCAATTAACCTTTTTATCGAATTATTACGTCTCAAATGACTTTGTAATAGTTTATAAGTTTAAAATTGCGCTAATCGATCCATGCATCGCGTCGAATTACAGTTGGTGGGTTAAGGATTCTACAAGGCATTTAATGATCAGTTAGAAATCTCTGACCCTTTAAGCTCTTTTAACACGATGCAAGTACCACTTGAATGTTTACATCTTGCTTCTCCATGATTTTCCGAGCATACTATACACTTTGTCACATAGTATATTTGAAGTTTTTTTTTATATAGTATACCTTTAAATCATCATTTTGAAAGCCATTCATTTTCAAAAATTGATATCAATCAGCCTTCAAAAAGCAACTATCTAGGGTACACTTGACTCTTAGGCTGATGGAATTACATTTGTCTCAATACTACTTGCTCTCGTGAATCATAATTACAATTGCATTGAATATCAAGGAACATGAATGTTTTCAAATAGAAATGATATTTAAATATCCAAATATAAAAAATTGCAGTAAAAGCGGAAATCATCCTAAATATTTTTTACAGAAATATTTTTGTCCTCTTGGTATTAATAAATCAAAAAAAACATGTTATTCCTTTTTTTTCATTATTCGGTGAAGTGATGAAGTGAAGATTTTCATTTCTAACATTTTAAAAATTTTAAACCGTTAAAGTTCTGAATTTAAATATGATATTGAATTATTTAATATGTAATGCGAATAGTATTGTCGATTGATATCAAGAGCTGCAGGAAACAGCTATCTCGGATACATTTTAAATCTTAAGCAGATGAAGTACATTCGTCTTACAATTGAACTGAAAATACGAAATTTGGACAAATGTAACTTTAAATTGTTAATAAAACGAGTTACAATTATGAGTTTTTTGTAAATACACAGATTATTATGTTTTCTATGCTGTACACTAAATTTAAGATTTATCTGGACGATTTTTCCTTGAATAACATTTTTTACAGAAAAATAAATAAAAATTCAACAAAATACCTAAATTTTCCGATGATAATTTTTTATTATAGTCAAGGCAAGAAATAAGTGTTTCATTAAACTACGTAATTAGAAGTATTTATATATATATATATATATATATATATAATATATGCTTTCATATATATATGTATATATATATATATATAATGAATTAAACATTTGAAATACCGTAATATTGTGTTTTTTTGTATTCATGGAAGGGCAAGACTTTAACACAGTTTAAAGCCCAAAGCCATTATTGAAAGTATACTTGCCACCAAAGCATCCATTCTTAATATTCATGATAATATAATTACCACTGCTGCTTACAGATGCTCCCTATAAACTTTTTCAGTTGTTTTTAGTTATATGAACGACCTTTGTGCCCCCTATCCAAACTTCCACACCACATTTCGAGAGGACGTTTGTGACCCTACGTAAGATTTATGGTGCAACGACGGATCTTTGATGGAATCGGGTCTGGAACTTGGAATCCTCCTGTCTAAGTTCCACCAGGCCGGGACCTTACCATTAGGCCACCGCGAATTTGTACATATTTTCAAGAAAAATTTATGCATTAAAGAGTGTAGGAAAAAAATATACATTTGGTTGGGAACAACATTTTTCAATATAGAATGTCCTGCAAACCTAAACTTAAAAACGCATTGGTCCCAAAATTTTTCTTTTATTAATAGCTTGGACTTTAATGTCCGTGCTGGTGAACGAAAGTCAGAGCTGAAGTTATCAGTTGAAGGGACCAGGAAAAAAAGTAGTTCATTTCTCTCTCATTTTGAGGTTTCATCGCCAACCGTTTTCTGAAAGTAGTTTTATGACATATATTTGGAGACGGATAGATAGATTAGGAATAAGCAAGTCATCATCGCGATACTACGTTCTACCTTCGGATTTTTTTATATTTTTAATGCTGTTTTTGACATCGTTGGATTGCTCTTTTTCAGAAATTGGAACATTTCGGCGTCCCCGAAACAATGATTGGAAACAAAAGAATAGGCCACTTATAAACGGGACGTATAGTTGCATTAAATATGCCGCGATTTGCGTCGCGTTTGATAAGCGATTCCAGCGACACTCCTCAAGAAACTCGCATCCAATAAGCTCATGATTTGTGGAAGAAAACATAATGAAACCTAAACTCTATGACTATTCGAGACAACATAATGTGTTGATTCAGAAAAACAAATTTAATATTTGAAGATCATAAACGATATTATTTTTTAATATTTAAATCTATCGCATAAGTTAAGTTTTTTCTAGAATTTTTTTTAAAAAATAATTATGCTTGTTGAAAATTTCTTATTATTTTTTTAGCCGTGTTTATTAGAAACTACCCACCTTCGGCGAACTGTTTGATCGACAGAAATAAAATTTAACTGAATCACTTATAAATAATTTTATAATCATGGTACCTTAAAAAGTACTTTTAAACACTAGTAGTTTTAAAAGTAGTTTTCTGATGTTCATTTCGTAGCCTTGCACTCTTTTTCTGTTACTTGTCTTTATTAACGTAAAATACGCATTTGATTTAAACATATCATTGGAACGACACATTTTACACCTAGAAGCATGCTAATTGGCTTAAAAAATGCTGATAAAAAGAATTAAAAGATAGCAACGATAATCTTTCAGTTTACTGGATTATTTCATTATTTACTAACTATCTTGAAGACTTTCTTTACAGATTTCACAGAAAAAGTATCAAATAAAAGAAGAAAATAAAATACAGTAAGATATTTTCTTAACTTTCAACATTGTTAGAGAAACACGCAATTAATATTTGTTTAGACAAAGAAAACTGTTTAAAATGTGTTTCCAGAAAGTTATTGCCGTAAAAAAGTTAAGTAAAGAAAAGTTATTGCTGTAAATTATGTCGAAAATATTTTTAAAAGCTTATTAAAATTAGAAAAAAATGTGCAGCAACTTAATTGACATCATTGAAAAGGTAATGTTTTGCACTTTCAGGTGCGTAAAAATAGTTTTTGTGCTGTAATAATTTCGGAAGTTATTAAGGAAAAATGCTTAAATGCCGCTTAATTTTTAATTAATTTAAATTCTAATTAAAAATTTTGAAAAACGGCTCCAAGGTGCACGTTCCCATCCTCGAAATAATGTTCGCGCCAAATTCCGTTGCGTCAGGTCTAGCGGTCAGCCCTGTGGAAGAACAACACGCACATACATTATTAGTAGATTTAACCTTCGCTTTTAAATTTAAAGCGGAGCAATTAAGTAAAACCAAACTTAATAAAACTAGGCAAAGTTTAAAGAATAAGTGTACTGAACGTGTGCTAGGCCCCGAATTGAAGTTTGGATTTTTAAATATTTATATCTGGTTAAATAATTTCCATGTAATGCCCGATGTACAATCCGATTTTAATTAGACAAGTCATTAGTGGCCAGAGGCAATTAGCGGTGTTAAATACACTGGAAGCAGTTGGGTACTTCTCACGTACTTATTGTACGTACTGAAGAAATTAATTGCGGGTTCGATTCTGTGAATCGATTCTGCGGGTTCGATTCTTCGGTTGTGCACCGTGCCTAAAAGGATATTAAAACTTAGTTCAGATAGTATTATATATAAACAGATATTAACTTTCTCAGGGATGAAAAAGAAATAGAATCATTATAAAGAAGACATTTCTTCAGGAAAATGTCTTTTCAGTGACTTCGTTGAAGATTGCGCTTTTCTTTTCAATGAATATCGAGATATCGAAACTATATCGTTTCATTTTTATATCGATAACAAATAAATTGCCTTCTCTAGAAGGTGCTATGAAACCCCCAACCATATTCGAATCTTTCCTTTTTAAGAGTTCCTGTTGTATTTATTGGATCCAGCTTTGCTTTTGCTTATTTTCCACAATTTTTTTTTATGTTCCTCTGAACCATAGACATTGATATACTCTCATCCGAAAAAATAACAGAATTCTAAAAGCGTATTTCTTTTTCATGCTCTTTTATAAAGTCAAATCTCTTCTTGCGATTAACTTTTATTATGAACTATTTTCTTCGCAACAGAACTGGCTAAAAGTATTGCAAGATTGGTAAAAATGCGAAACATTTGGAGGTTATCTGAATACAAGGGTGCACTATCAGTAGTGAAGAATCTTGGGACTCATAATCGTAGGAGCTGACATTTTACAGTGAAGATTTTGTCGCGAGGACATTAAGGGAACAGTCCACAAATTGATGAACAAGAAAATGATTTGTGATCATCCCGTTTTCCGGGGAGCTGCTGACGTTTTGGAACTTTCATTAATCATTTTTCTTCTTATGCACATTGTCTGCATGTATTTTCATAAAAAAATCATCAATATTCGGGAAGATATAAAGGTTTTTTTAAAACTTCCCAAATTTTTTTGCATGTTTTTCGCTCTTAACATGTAGAATTTTACGCCAAACTTTGGGAAACTCAGAGAATTCTCGACAAAATGCCGGAGAAAATTGTATTAAAATTTCAAGTGCATACCTTAACTATTTGAGGAAATATCAGTTTTTGTACTAAATACTTTTTATTTGTACATGCGAAAAACATAGCGTAAATTTCCTTTCATAGCGTCGAGACCAGGAATTTTCGGCAGCTTATATAAAAATTTCCATTTCTATACCATTAAGATTTACAAAGTTTATGGCATTGCAACCATGAAATGACAAAATAATAATGATGAGGTTTTTTCCGCACATAAATAATTTTAAACCTGATTTATGTATTTAATTTATAAGTTTAGATGGGTACTGAGAATTTGAATATCCTCAGTACCTATCTTAACTTGTAAATTTAAATCTCATGAAATTGAATATTGCTGTTCGAAGATTCAAGTTTAAAAATATTGCTTCTGAATTGACTTTTATATCTTCCCGAACATTCATGATATTTTTATGAAAATGGATGTAAAAAATGTGCATAAGGAACAAAATGATTGATGATAGTTTCAAATCAGCATCCTATGAAAGAGGGAGAGCCCAAATCATTTTCGTCTTCATCAATTTGTGGGCGTTACCCTAAACGTCCTTCTGATAAAATTTTTCACTGTAAAACTTGAGTTACCACTAATGTACGTCCCACGATTCTCCGCAGCAGATTGTGAACCAATGTATTCAAATTAATTCCAAATATCTCGCATTTTACCAATCTTGCAGTACTTTTGGCCAGTAGTGTGTTTCTTCCCGTGTACGTAACACAAGATGATCGGTCTCGGGATTGCATGGTTTCCGAAATGTTTTTTCAACATCATATGTTAATTTTAGAGCGATAATTTGTGGATTTTCTTTTATTTTTCGTATATGAAGGGGCGCCACGGTTGCTCAATGGTAAGTTATCTGTTTAGCGGACGGAGGATGCAGATTTGAAATCCGATTCGAATGGAGTTCCGCCGTTCTTGTGGACCTGGTGCAAGTCAAATCATGTCAAAGTTCAAGCTCCCTGTTGCTGGTGTGGTGTAGAACCTTAGAGCGGGAGTTGCCAGGTGTCGCCATCGTCTTCTCATCACGGCTCTAAGTGACCAATCTAAAAATAGCCCTCAAGTTGCTTCTTAACGGGAATAAAACTAACTCGGTGTTTTTATTCGTGAATATGGACGGTCGTCTTGCTCTTAAATGTTTCGAGTACTCGCCTCAAATTTGGCTTTTTCGATGGCTTTTTGCACTTTTGCAGGACTCTTCTCGTCTTTTTTATAGAAATACACCGACGAGATTTTTTCTCCTAATGGAATTTTATTTTTAAATCTTTGAGGTTCTAAGAAAGTTCATTGCCTCATTATTGAATGAATGAAAATTTAAATATTCAACATTCCAAAATTATGTTAAAACAATTAAAAATACAAGAAAATGCAAAATTTCTACGTTTCACTTTGGCAGAAATTTATTATGTATCGATTTCTCAGAGTACATACAAATTTTTGTGATATAAATTTTAGCAATAGAAAAGAAAATAAGTTATAAAATTAAAATTAAACTAGAACAGCGTTCATTTCTGGTTATTTACTAATTAAAAACAATGAGTAAAATTGTTCATTACAGTTTTTTATATGCTTCGTCTTTCTGTTCTTCTTAAAAACTATTATATTTTTCATAAACTCTAGTATTGCAGTGAGTAACAATTAATTATTATTTTTCTTTATTTCTTTTTTCCAATTTAAAACCAAAAGTAAGAAAAAACCAAAACTGGCAAAAGTCAGATTCCAGAGTCGATCTTCTGTATGGTTTATGTCAGACTGAGATGTATATTGCTTGGCTTTCGCTCTACGTCAGAAGTCTTCCAATCTTGCATGTACCAATGAGGTAGACGTACACAACAAGTTGAAGGATCTTATTTCAACAAACCCGTGAATTTATTGAAAATGCTTCCATTTAAATACTTGATTATCACATTCGATAATTCTTAGATTACATCGTGAATTAATACGACACATTTTTATTTCTCTTTTCATCTGTTAAGGCGTGGAACTAATACTATTATAAAAATTGAATAAAATGTAAAATCAAAAATAATTGACTGAGATACCCGAACACCGTTCAGGCACTGCGAAAGGGGGCTTCCCTGATTTGCTCGATCGCCGCTCGGCCGTGTCATTTTTCTAAGCCAACCACTGATTTTCACATCTTTCTTACCTTCTTTGCTTGCAATGTTCCAAATGGAGTCCAATAACTGACCATATCATGTAACCTCTAATTCCATGTTGTCGGCACTATCTTTACTTTCTTATTCCTCTTCTAAAATAAGCATTTGATTTCAACGTTAAAATTAAACTGCACATTTTATGGCCAGCGGCTAGTTAGCTGGATTAAAATATGCTGAGAAATATAGTAACCACAAACATTCAGATTAATGGACATATTTATAAATGTAAGCAAAACAAGATCTCGGACAGCTTGTTTTACAGATTTCACAAAACTCTTGACGAAATAAAATATAATAGCAAAATGTTCGACGTGAATGGATCCTATCACAGATTACAACAATGAAAGAGAAATATGCAATTAAATTTTTTTGAATCAATGAAAACGCTTTGAGTTGTGTTGCAACAACGAAAAGCATTGTTGTAAACTATGCCAAAAATATTTTTAAAAATTTATTAAAATTCGAGAAAACATTGTATGGGAATATGATTGGTGTCATTGGAAAGGTGGTGTTTGCACTTTCAGATGGTGCAAAAATGATATTTGTGCTATAAAATTTTCGGAAGTTATTTAGAACAAACGCCAAAATTTTAATAATTTGAAAAATATCATGGCAAGCTGATCGTCAGGTAGGAAAGCAAACCTATGATATTGATAAGTGCTTTTTTCTGCTAACGACATATAAAGAAACGCAAAACATTGTCGTTATACTCTCAAAAATAAGCCAGGTGAAGATTCTGGATGAAATGAAATACACAAAATGGTCAATTACAAAATCGAAAGCCAAAAATCCGAATACACAAAACCTAGAATAAAAGCAAAATAAAACACAGAAATATTCACAAAATATTAAAACTTAACACCGTTGGAATTGGCTAAAAAGCCACCGGAGCTGCGCGTGGGTTTGATTAAAGCTGAAATCCGAAAATAGCTTTCTCTGTTTTTAATATGGTTCTTCTTGAACTTCTGTAGAAATTTAGTTATTGCATTTTCCGAAAAACATTTTGATGTTGTTTTATATATATATATATATATATATTAATATTTCTATTAAGATTTATAGAAACACTATTCTCTCTCAATTTTCTCGCATTAGATCTATTTGTGCGAACGAAATTTCAAAATCTAGACAATTAAAGCTTTTGTATGATCAACTTTTAAATAATGGTATTCCCGAAAACTTTGTGCGACGATATCTCAAGCAGTGATTACGGAGCTACTGACAACGCCTCTTTCTCCTTATCTTTCTTTTTCCTCTGTTTGGCAACAGCAATAACTGGTTTGGCGTTCATTCACTTTGTGGTCGCGGTAGCTTTTTCCTGGCCATGGTAAGCATATTTCGCTTTTATTTTATTATTTTTTATGTTACGGATGTTTTTTATTTTATTCTACGTCTTTTGTATTCGGATTTTTTGTATTTGTATTCGGATTTTTTGTATTTGATTCTTTTTAAATCTTCTTAAATGTATTTATTTTTTATTCAAGAATTCTTCCATTTTTATTTGTCTTGTGATTTTAGAGGGGATGACGGCAATTTTTAACGGATTTCGTTTGTCGTTAGTAGAAAAAAGCACAAATTAATATCATGAGCGAGCTTCTCTTCCTGACGAGCGGCTCGCTATGATATTTTTCAATTTTATTTTGGTTTTTGTCTATTTTTGCCATTTTGTCTTGACTGTTTTTGAGTTTTTGTCTTGTGTTTCTAAGTTTGTTTTGATATATATATATATATATATATATATATATATATATATATATATATATATATATATATATATATACTGGACTTTAATAAAAAAATAAATATTCTACTGGCATTTTTATTTAGTTTTATAAAAAGTGTAATTACTAGAAAACTTGTCCAGATGCAAGCTTGTTTCATTTACAAGTTAAAATTAATATTTACAAAAAATAAACTTTCTGATGTATTCGGTCCAATTGTGAGGATTAGAATAGATGAATGTACTTCATCCGCTGAAGTGTGAAGTGTGCCCTAGATAGTTATTCCCTGCAGCTTTGATATCCATCGGCAAAACTATTTGCAACACAAGATAAATAATACAATATCATTTTTATATCCAGAACTTTTAACAGTTTAAATATTTTTAAATGTTAGAAAAGAAAAATCTTTGATGGAACACTTAATAAATTATCTTAGCAATAAAAAGTGAAAATTGCATTTTAATTTGATTTTTATATCCCTACACGAAATTTTTTTCTGAGAAACATATTTTAGGATTATTATAAATAATAGATTTACTAAACAAAAATTTAAATTAAATAAGAAAGAAAAGTATAGATAAGAAACATCAGATTTAAACGTAAACGATGACAATACATCTTTTAGCGTACTAACACAACAGCCTCAAGTGATTGCATCAACAGAAGTTTAAAACTATTAATATTTAAAACACATAAAAATTAATTTAGAAAGTAAAAAATGTTCAAAAAGGAAGAAATGAATGAGAAATCGAATGGCGTACTTTATCGAAGACACTCGCCATAAAGATTCCAAATTAGACCAGATTTTCTGTCAAGGGTAAGATTATAAATCAAAAGTATACCCTTTGTGGCCTGAATCCTGTCCAATATCAATATGAGAAACATTCTGAAAGATCAAAATGTAAAATCCTTAATGTATAATCAAAAGATACTAGAGAGTGTGTTAAATTTAACACTCTCTGCCGAATTCAATTAATTTCCAGCTATTGGTTTTTTTATAACACTTTCTTATATCGAATATTTTTATACTATATATAACAATTAACTCTGATTTCTAGGCTGTATTTGCTAGAAATGTTAAGTTTTGTAACTTATTATGCTTGTTCAATAAAATGTGACATTGTTTTAAGTATTTTGTATTAATTATAGTATCTAGTTTCATAACCATAAAAAGGTATTTGATTTTTTGTGTTAGGGGGTTGGGAAAATTCTGAAAATTTATCTTCAATAATGAATTTTCTCTGTGGAAATTGCATTCTACCATTATTTTTTATCTTGAAGAATTAATGTGTATTTATTAGAAACTGTTGAAATTTTAAAATATTCTGAAAGAGATAGTATAATAGTAACTAAAGCAACAAATATAATTTCCTGCAGAGTTTCAGAAAATTACAAGTGAATTAATTACCTATATTCTGTCAATTTTAGTATCTTGGATAATAATAAATGTGAATTTATTAAAAATTAATTTATTGTTGAAATTTGAACATATTCCGAAAGAAGTAGTATAGTGATAACACATGAAAAAATTTAGGTTAAAAAAATTCACAAATGAATTTTCTTTATGGAAATCAAATTCTTTTAGTTTTTAAATCTTTAACTAGAATGAATGTGTATTTATTAAAAATTAATTGATTGTATAAGTTTCAAAATATTTTGAAAAAACAGTATAATATTTACTAAAACAACAAATTTAATTTCCTGCACAGTGTAAGAAAATCACAAGAGAATTTCTTTTATGGAAATTACATTTTATCAATTTTTGTGTCTTGAATAATATTGAAGGGAATTTATGAAAAATTAATTTATTGTTGAAGTTTTAACATGTTCTGAAAGACATAGTATAGAATTATCTAATTTAATAAAAATTAATTTCCTATTGGTTTAAAAAAATTATTATCTGAAAGAAAGATTGATTTTTCAACAAAGGATAAATGAAATTATTTATATCAAAAAAACTTTAATCTTATTAAATTATACATTCCCACGTTATAAATTATTGCTACCCTAGGAAACAGACAAATCAATTTTTTAATGTTTTGAATGATATTCCAATTTTATTTTCTGTATTAAAGAAAAAAGTCAATTTTGTGAGAGATTTAAAATAATTATATAAACAAAAATAAATGGCATTATTATTAGAACAATAACATTTTTAAATCAACAATATATAAAAAAAATTAGCTATTCATAAATTTAATAATCGTCGAAAAACGAGTTGAAAATTCAATAAATACCTTATTATTGTTTAAATCGTTGTCACGACGATAAGAAACGGCTTCGTTTCGTCTCGCGTTACAATGACGTCACGGTGACGTATTCCGGTTGGTTCTACTGTAACACATTGTTGGCGTACTGTCTATGTGAAGCGCAATGTTAAAAACGCTGATATTAGGTCATTGGGAGTGAGACTACTTCTACCTGCAGATTTTAATTTTTGTAACAATTGACTCGGCTTTAAATCACCTAATTCAATTACAGTGATTAAACGTTCAATTCTTGCATTTTCACTTTATTTAACTAAATTCAAGTGTCTAGTTTTAGAATACGAATATTTAATTTCTCTATCAGTGATATTGATATTCCATACATCTTCAACAAATTTGGGATCCATTTGAGAAATTAAATTGTTAATTTTCGTCTCGTTGGCAGTGATACTGCTTATTTTGAAATGAGACTCTACTTTATATAACCATATTTCCGGTTTGTATAACAAAATTGGGAGTATTTTTGCACTCACCTTGTGCTGTTCATCTCCAATTGCGTCTCTGTTTCGTTTGATATTTTATTTTTTAAAGGAACGTTTCGGCTTTTGATATTGTCTTCTTATTGTTCTCATAGTGATCGGAGCAACAAAAAAGTTTAGTTGACATGTCAAATAAAAAAATGCGAATCCTCTATTTCACACAGCTTTTATTCTTTAGACTTGCGACAATCTATATTCACCGAAAATCATCATCGTGATTTCAAAACATAATATTTTAATCTTATAGACTGTTGACAATAAAGTTACAAGATAAATAAAATTAAATATAATAATGAATAAATTGTATAACAAAGATATGCAGAAAAAAATTATATGCTTAAAAAATTATATGCTAAATTATATTCAGCCATTACAAGTCTTTGAAAAAGTTTATAACACTTATTGGATTTATTTTTTCTTATCAAGAAGGATATCAAACATCCTACACTACACACTAATATTAGGGTGGATCGAAAAGTATAGGAAAAAATTTTTTTTTTTGAAATTCTTTTTGGCATGGGGCGGGAAAGTTGTGTCTTAAGTATATTAGTTTATATAATTTTTTTTATTAAAATTCATTCATACCTTCCAGTGCCCCAAGTGCCCCAAAAATAGTTAAAAATGACATTTTTTTTGGGAAATTTTTAAAAAAAATATTTTCAAAATTTCCTTTAGCGCCGGTTAAGAAAGTTTTGTTTTGGGTATATTAATTTGCGTTTTTTTTATTATTATTAAAGTTCATTCATATCTTCTGGTGGCCTGAAAGCCCCCAAAAAGTTAAAAAATGACATTTTTACAAATATCTATTAAAAATTGTGAATCAATGAAAAATATTTGAAAAATTGGCAGATTATTCAAGTATTAAAGTGTAAACTTATAAATAATTATAATTTTATAATAATACATGAAGCATAAATTTAATAGCCAAAGCAATAAATCACAAAACTTATAAAAAGTGAACTTAATCATAGATTTTTTTAATTCTATTAGTTTGAAGATTTACATATTTCTAAAGGATGTAATCCTTTTTGGTATTATAATGTTTGATAAGACTTCTTGATTGTATCCTATTCAATATGAAGCCGTGTCTCTTCTCTTCTCCATATACACTTTCTGACGCTTCAAACACTATGAGAAAACACCTTTCTACAGTTTGGGTATGGCATGGATATTTTGACCATTCCTCTGTCTAACTTTTACCATGTTCTCTATTTATTTAAATGGCACATTCATCAAAAGAGGTGGTTCAAATGTCCAACTCGTTGCCAGTTAATAAGTGCAAAAAGATCCTTTGCTTTAAGTCTATTTTGGTACTTGAAAAATTCTTATTGTGATGATCCTCTTTTTTCATATCTAGCACAAATTAGTTTTCGAAGTGCTAAGGACCTTATATTCTCTCTGTTATTTGTGAGAACTGACAATAGCAAATTTTCTGGATGACAAAAGAAGCTATTTCGTTGAATAAAAGTGTGTACTATATTTCTTAAATTGGGTTCCAAATATCTAAAAAAATGAAATAAGTCTCCAAATATGCAGCGCTCTTTCTGTTATGGAGGGCTTTGTCTTGACATGGAACCATACAGGTTGCATATACCTTCATAATATATGTTGCAAGAATAATAAGATTGTCAGATGGTTTTTCTGTGACCACATACAACCTTAAAATTCTACCTGCAATTGTTAGCCACCTTGAGTGAACAACTGGACCAGGCTTTCTTAATGCCAGGTCAGAATAACATTTACCGCGTGATATCGCTAGGCAAATATCATATAGATCATGCTGATCATTGCTGAGAACCATTCTATCTATATTATGTGGCATATTCTCCACATTTATTGAAAAAAAGGAGCTACAGGTAGCTAGTCGTAGGTTTAGATTGCTTTACCAAGTGGTCGACAAAATTCTTTAGGACCAGCTGTTGCCCATCCAAAGAATTGAGTAGATGACGGAGGGGTAACTCATTTGTTTGAAGCAAACAAATTCACCATTGTAATGGTCTATTGAGGCAAGTTCCATCAAGCGAATAATACCTCCCTTGCGCCCAGTATTAACATTTGTTCCATCGCATCCAATTACTGTTAGCCCATTTAATTGCATATTATGTGTTCCAAAAATTGCGTATTGCTTCCTTTATGGCTTTAGCTCCTCCTGTTGCAGCAGTAACATTTCCGATATACGCAGGTAGGTTCGTTTACAAGAGTGTAATGCTCCTCTTTCGTGGTCTTTGGGTAGCACCTTGTGTCCTTCTTAATTAGCACTTTTGTGTTGTCTTTCCTCCCATCGAAATATAATCCGGTTAAAAGAGACCAAGACACTGTTAACTTAGTAGACTTTGCAACTGCATTTTAAAGTTTTTTACGCTGTCTACGAATTTTATTGCGATCTACCACATGCGAAGCCTCGCCTTCGTGTACAATTCCAATGTCTTGTAGAACAGCACTGGCAAATAAAGTAGCTGTTCTATCTGAAACTCCGTATCGATCACATTCCATTGCTAAGGTAAGGTTTTTCAGTAGCAATTACTTCCACTTCTCCAATAACCATTTTCCTTTCTAATATTCGATCTTTTATAAACAATCACTTAGCAAGTGGAATGTTCAAGTCTTCTTGAAATTTACATGTATCGAAATTTGTACACTTACAAAATGTGATATCGAACAAACACGATATTTTTTCAGTAATATAATTTTCCAATTTTTGTTGGTATTTTTTATCATTCCTTCGCCCTCTCCTCTACGTTTCTCCTTGTAAAATCGTTTCTTTAACACATTTTTAATTTTTGATTTTTAATTCGAAATTTGCATAAAAAACGTTTTTCTGCAAATATTTAAGCGTTTTGGGGCACCGGAAGATATTAAACAAAGTTGAAAAAATTTTGCATATATGCTAGTACGCTTAAAAGACAACTTTTGCACCCTATGCCGATTATTTTATCCAAACTTTGAATTTTCGATCCACCCTAACTAATATGGCACTAACACCTTGGGTTTCCATTCGAAAATCAAAGTGGCTAGTTTTGTGTATAGAGGCAGGCGGCGTTGAGGTCTTTATTTAAACTCCGGAATGAGACCTCTGTTATTTCTTCTCTGTGTATTATCTCTTATATGATAACAATTGAGTTGACATACAAATATTTCTCCAATTTTAACATCGTTTCCCCTGTTGTTCAAAATTGAAATGTATAGTTATGATAATTGGTTTTCCTCCTACATGTTTTTAAATGGAATGCATTCATATAGCTATGTGATAGCGCTGAAACCTCAAAATCAGAAGAAAATGGTACCACTTTGTTTATTTCCAAAGTTCCAACAAAATATAATGCTTTCACCCTCACACTTTAAGACCAGCCCGGACTTAAAACACCAAGTTTTAATTTAAAAGTTATGAACGAAGAAACGCATTTAAAAATTTTTTTGCTTTTGGAGGAGTATATATAGAACCAATTTGAGTTAAAATAGTGGTGCATCTCTCCAGGCACGTTCATTTACATCCTATGTTTATTTCAACTTTCTATAATGTATAAACTATGTCTGGAAAAACAATACAAGAAGTGAATGATTGTAAAGAAATTTTGTTCTAGAAATATTTACTGAATTATTTCGTAAGCAAAATGTCAGTCTTTCAAAGAGTTTTCAATTGCCGTTAACGCTTTAAAAATTGCGCTCGTTTCAACTCAGGAATATTCTTGCATTTTTTTTCCTTTATTGCAAAAAATTTTTTAACATGATAGTTTACGAAAATTAACTTCTCGAATTTCACAAAAATTATTATATTTACTTAGTGTCTAAAATAGAAATTTAAAAAAGCAGTTTCGTTTTAATTTATTTATAAATATTTAAATACTTATCTGAAATATTTGAATTTGAAATGTCTCAATATTATTCGAAATCAGGTGGAGGTTGCATAGAATATTATTCTAATTCAGGTCACTACATTAATTCTGGTTTAAAAATATCAAGAGTAAAGAAAGTGATACAAGACATTTAAGTCTTCAGTTGCAAACCATCTGACTCATAAATATATTTTCACGCGATGTAAGTACAACTTTAACGTATGCATCTTGCTTCACATGATTTTCGAAACATATTATGCATGTCATAGTATGAAACAACGCATATTATATTTTCAAACAACATAGTAACCTAGAAATGGCCATTTGACAGCGTAGTAGCGGTTTCGACCTCGATGAGTATTTGGAGCACCATGTATCTCCATTCGAGAAAAAAGACTCAACAAATTTCATTGTAAAATGTTTAGTAAAGGACGATAAAATTCTTTACAAGCTTTTCAAATAGTATTAATAGGATTAAATACAAATAATAACTTAAAAAGCAGAAATCTTTGAATTCCCCATCTCTATAAAGAACAAAATATTTTGGAAAAAGAAATAAACTGAAACAGAAATGAGAGACAAAAGCGGTTTTTAGATTTAGGGACGTAGCTTTAGGAAACTTCTTTTGGCGTTCTTTTTTTCCTGGAATGAATAGCAATCACTGATTATTCCAATAACTGTAATTGAAGGTAATCCTGTTACAAAAGTTGGAAAGAATATTTTTGTTTATGCATTAATATCTCGCTTTAAAAATTATAGCTAGTAAAGGTTTCGGCATAGGGTTTATGATTTTTCGCACTTTTTTTCTTCTCGGTAATCTCCGGGAAATCCCGGGAAATCAACAGTCATTCCCGGGATTTCCGGTTATGCATGAAAATTTGAAAAATCTACAAATTATTTATTTTTAAGTGCTATCAATAAAAATTACACAAAATAAGGATATTTATAAATTGAAAAATTTATACTCCTTTATATACTGAGCTAAAAATACTAATAAAACATATTCATTATTCATTTGTAATGTATTAGTTAAAAAACACAAGCAATCTATGCTTTTAATACTCAGTCTTGTTCTTAGCTTTGTTATGAACAACCCGGCAGCGGAAAATGCAATCTCAGTTTCTGATGATGTTGCAGAAATTGTTTTCAAAGCCTCACCCAATTTTATAATATTTGATGATCGATTATTTATTAATTCAAATAACGGCAATTCTAGCTTCACTATCTTGTTCAAACTAGAACTCTTGATAATTGAACAATGTAGGACCTTCGTATTTGAGTGGATCGCTTTTTCTAATTTTTCGTTTGACATTAAAGATTTCTCTTCCATTTTTCGTGGTCTCTTCTTCTGAGTGCGAAGAGTTGGACAGTGTGATTCGTCTTCCTCGCAAAAATGCCTTCTAATAATTATTTTAGATTTTTAAATCCAAGTATTTTTATTTGGCAATTATGAATGTTCAACATTAAATGCACCAGCACCATACTTTCTCCCAAAATTTAGATATTGCATTAATCCAACTAAACTAACATTGAGTCTCTTACTAATTCTTTTGACCAGAGAACATTTTATATCCTTAGCAAATTCCGAGTTGTGTTTATTCAACTCTCCAATAATGAACGCAAATACTTGATCGGCAGTTAGGAAAGTCGCGTTTCGACTGCATAGTTTTTCTAGGCCAATTTTTACTGTCTTCAGGCCTTCCACAATTGCAGTCAGAGTTTGAAATTCTACTTTAGCCAAAAGTTTTTGTTCTTTAATATTAAATAATGCTTTTGAAATTGCTGAATTAATTCTAAAAATCATTCAAGCATTGTCAACAAACTATTCCATCGTGTTTTGGTTTCTGAACAAATTATCTTTTAAAAGGCAAACTCCGCTTTAACATGATTTTGTAATTTCGCCAAACCAAGTGTAATTCCCTTTAACTTGTTTACAAAACAAGTGGTAATTATGATTTTTTTAGAAATATAAGTAATTAAGTTTTCAATAAATTATTACATTAGATTTAAGATTTTATCTGGCATAGTTTTCCTTTAATTTTAAATTACATTTATTGCTATAAATGTATCACAAGAATAAGTAAACAAATAGAATGTCAAAAATTAAGAGATATATTTTATTAAAGGAACGCAAAATTATTTTCTGTTTCATCGCGAAATCTCAGTTTTTAGAGGATGTTTGGACAATAAAAAAGACAATCATCAAACGTTAAACGAGTTTTAGCATAAAGAATATTACCGTTTCCTTAATAATTTTATTTTTTAAAAAAAGAGTAAGGTGTCAGTTTTATGTTAGTTAAATTTAACTTATATTTGGTATGAAAAGGCCCAAAAATATTTTTGAATACCACACCGACAACGTCCAAGACATCTATAAATTGTGAAAAAGCACCTGAATAATTTCGAATAGGTGTTAGATTTTTCTCCTTATTCTTTGATTTTGCCAAGTTTTCAAAAAATTGTATGTAGGAAGGAAATTCAATAATTTTTTACTTCGTAGCTAGAGCATTTTCGTAAAATTGATAGAAAAAAGTTTGATCGTTTTTACTTTCTAGTAAACGAAGTATACAAAGAGAATGTATTATAATCGTCGATCGTAAATTTCAACACGAGGTTTTGATTAATCTCTACGTTTTAGACCTCACTGAGTCCGAAAAACACAATTTTGGAATTTTGTTTGTAAACACGGTAACACAAAAACGGTTAAAGCTAGAAAGACGAAATCTGGTGAATTGACTTTATACAAAATTAGTATATTTCAATCAATTTTTGGATAAAGTCCGTAAACGGGAAATTTGTCTGTTAGGGTGCATATGAACACTATAACTCAAAACTCAATAGCTAGCTAGATAAAATTTGATGCACAGTTTCAAAAATTAGGAATGTAGGTCCGTATTAAATTTTGGACGAAATCCCTCGAAACGTTGACTGTCTGTCGGTTTCTGTAATCGCATGCTTGTGAACACTATAATTCCCAAACTCAACGACTTAGATAAATGAAATTTGGTATGTGGTCTTTTAACCCTAATTGTCCAATTTCCGTTTCAATCGGGTAAAACATCTCTAATGACCCTGAAACTCATTATGCCATTATTTTTAGATTAAAAATTATAAATAAAGAATTCAATTTAATTTTGAAAAATTCGCGACTGGATGCTCTAGTACCTGGACTATAGTATCAAAGTTTCTAATTTCAGGTGAATTAAATTTCCGTTTATTATAATAGAAGATAATCTCTTGCGTACTAAATAAAAGCTATATGAATAAGCTATTTCTTCCAACATTTAGTGCTTAGGTTTTCTAAATGTAATCTTTAGTTTGAGGATTATTATCTCGCCCTCTTAAAAAGCATATATAACAAGTTTCAGTACAAAAGGCTTGTTGTATATTGTTTTATTTAAAACATTATTCAGGGGTTAAGAAGGTTATTTACAATCCTTCATATGTATTAATTGGAATATATATTATTATGTGACTATCTATATAATAAATGTTTATGTGCATACAAAACGGATTAAGCCAGTTAAGCGCTGTTTATATTTGTGATCGGCTCTAATTTTTTTTACCTTTTACCGAATACTAAATCAAGAAACAATATAAAAAGTTTTATAGTGCCAACAGAGATTAGTAAAATATATATAAATGGCATTGTTGTTGAACCTTAAAATTAAGGATATAATTTTTACATTCGCGAACTAATATGCTGACGTGTAGACTGAAAATAAATTGAAATCAAGAATATGAAAAAGACAACCAATAATATGAAGTACAGCCAATATCTAAAATACAACTATTAATAAACATCAAATAAATTGAAGTCACAGACATCTAAAGAATATCAACTTTCATGCAACTTCAATGATGGTCATATTTTTCGAAACTCTCAACATGAAAAATAAGTAATATAGCCCTCATTTTTTTGGCCCAACGGTCTGGCATTTGTCTAGCCTAACGGTATTTATTTTTGTCATCTGGTGTTATGGACACGGGCAATATGCAGAATGAGGGCTCTCGAAGACATGAAGTGTAATTTTGTCACACGACAGGTGGGATCTCCGAAAGCAGTAAAACCTAGTTTGAATAGGTTCCCAGCTGAATAGAAGGGATTCATGCGGTTAGCCCGCCCCTCCACGGGGGTTGCTGATTGTCCACAGTTCAGAGGGGGTAAGAGACTTGATCTGCTGCGCTTTTGGGAAAATTTTCTGTTGGGAGGAAGACACACTTTTAAAACAGATAAAGGTTCTGCAGCCGCTCGCTTTTCGAATCGCTTTAGAAAGAAGACCGAACCACTCAGAGGGTTGAACACTCTAGACTATGGTAACAGTTGTAAGCAGCAGAAAATAATCTAACTTCCAAGCCACCTAAGTCGTGCAATGAGTGGTGGTTCAAACATCTAAGCGTTCTTTTATTTTAATCTAATAGGTTTAATGTCTAAAGAATTAGCTTTTAAAATGAATAACTAGATATTTATTGCATTTATAAAAGTCTCTGAAATCTTAAGTATATTTTATCCATGGTAGTTCTAGAAATTATGCATATAAACATGATTCATCTGCTGTTGAATTGAAAGCTATAAACGGGAAAATACGACTCAAGTACTTTCGAGATTTAATATTGTAGCCATTCGACAAAAGCTACAGTGTTTTATAATCAGAGATCCCCCATTCAGATGGTGTTAGAGCCGGTTCTATGGCTCCAATTGAAACAAAATTTCAATAGTGTGTAGAAATAGCGATCCGTTCTGTAAAAACCGAATAGAGAAAGAATAGAAGTGAAAAGAAAAAGATGAAAAATATTAAATTTTCGTCAATAAATGGTGTTGAGGTGTTTTCATTTTTAAAGGAAAGTTGAATGAATTTAGCTTAACTAAAAATGCTGTCTATCTTCAATTTTGAACGTAGAGCAACTTTTCGTTTAAAATACCGTTTTATGCACATTTTCTTGCTTTTTTTTCGGTGTTTACTGAGCGCATCACTTCTACTATATCTAGTAAAATTTTCAATTTTATATCCGTTTTTAATTGAATAAATAATCTCCAATGAACCATTAAATTTTGCATCGAGAATTTAAAAATTTACAAAGATCACATCAGATACTGTCGCAGAACACACATCTATGTTAGTGCTTGCGCATTGTACTGCAGTAAAACTTCGATTAACTATGAGTTTCTGGTAACAGTCATCTTATAAAAAGTTAAACGTAATGTACGTAGGTTTATTATATTACAATACATTTCTATACATCCAAAGAGAATTTCAGTAATTTTGAATCTTACAGGAGATTTATTCCCTTTGAAAAGGGAAAATAATTGCTAGCACCAATTTCTACTTTAAAACATGGAAATAATTTGACATGACAATTTTCGCATACATTCAAACCCGGATGGCAAATATTTGTAAAATTCAAGCATCCCAATTTCACTAAATTTTGTCTTCAAATCTGAATAACATTCGATATTGTGGTTCGTTATTAATAATGCGTAATTCAGATTTTTAAAAATTAAGCTATGAAATTTTAAAATTTTTTTACATACTGCTATCCTTGCTTGGCTGCAAAGATACATATTGCTGGCAATGAGTTTGAATCCGCTGGTGCAAAAAAGTTGTTTCTTAAAATTCTGAAACTTGTACATAACAAAAATAAAAAATATTTACACGTTAGAAATACGACACGTTATTTTTTTGTTTTTTAAACGATACTCGTAAACGCCTTGTATGGCCGAACCCATCTCATTTTACTTTATGCCATTTAAGTGTATTTAATTTTAGAGAGGAATGTATGCACAATTTTAAACCCAGGCTTTACAACATACCAAACAAACAATATATAACTTTTATGACTAGGTACCAAATTTAAGTTTAAATTCTGAATAAAAATATTTAAGGTGTGAAAAAATATTCAGTCTACATTTCAATACTAATTATTTATTTAAAAATAATGTTACCATCAAAAGTGTTTTTGTCTAGATAACGCAAAATGATTTAGGTATTCTTGATTTTCGTTACAGCATCACCTTCTTCGACGATGACTATTGCTTCATTATTAGAATAGCTTTAGTCTCGTCAGTTCTTGAACATAATACAACAAAGCGGTTTGTGAGCAATGGACATGAAATGGTTTCGAACATCATAATTCGATGGGAGGCTCCCGCTTCTCTATGAAATATGTTAAATCAGTCGGCTTCATAATGATGAATAATGTAAATTCCGAGAATGTTAGTTTTTACATTTTGATTCATCAAACCTTCCGAATAAGCATTTGTCAATTAAAAATAGCACAACTATCCCAAATGTAACGCCGTTCTGAAGCTGCTTGAGAGGCTGACAATTTGCTCAAGAAATAATTTATAAAGAATTGCCTGAACAAACATTGCTTAAATCATTTACATCTTATACATTTTCTACATTAAAAAGACGTAGGAAAAAAAACAGACATTTTGTTGCGGAATTACAAGTTTATAAAAGTTTCACCACTATTTTATTACAAAATTTTTTTATAATAATTTTATTTTTTAAACTCTAATGCTCTAACGCACATGAAATCTCCTCTTTTATTTAAATCTCGGATATTTATTTCTGAGCTGGTAAACGAAAATTTCGGTTGAATTTTTTATTATTTGAAGCGTTCAGATGAAACGATTTTTTTCTGATATGAGATTTCAGCGCCATCTGTTAGCTCAATGGATGAAGTTATCTGACATGAATTTGGAGAAAAAAGATAGGGTGAAATTCCAGTAATATTACACATTTCAAATATTCCAAAAATGGGGAAACGATGTTAAAATTAGAGAAAAATTTGTACAGCTGCTCAATTGGTATCATAGAAGGAATAGAGTTTAAATTTATTTAGTCAGTGAAAAAATAATTTTTGCGGTCTAATATTTTCCCAAGTTTTCAGGGAAACTCTCCGAATTCTTTCATTTTTTAAATTATTTAAATTTACAAAACAAATGTCCCAAAGTACATATCCCCCTTTCCAAAATATGTTTGTGCCAAATTTCGTAGCTCTTTGTGCGGCCATCTGTCCTCCGTAATGCAAACACACACCTACAGACTGTCGCACGTTCTCATTTCTCATTCATTACATGTGTAAAAAAGCTACAGCTGTTGTTCACACAAATTTTTGAGACATCATTATTTGCTTTATTTCTTCTATACTAAGTGAAAACAAAAATAATTTCGCTTATATTGATTAATATTGTTAACTACGTGTCAAGTACTGGGAACTTTGTGGTCAGGTTCCTGCAAAATGTTTAAAAAATGGAACCTCGTAATCTTCCCCCTGGAAACTTCCTTTTATCAGGATTAATTATCAAAATGTGAAAGTAATGCTGAGCGGAACTAAAATTTCTAATATTAGATTTTTTTAGTGTCCGATATGACATAGTATGCCTCCAGAGGAAAATCAACTGATGCTTCTCTTATGGTTTCGATAATAGACAGAGAGCATGAAAGTTCATCATGCAGAAGCTCAGAATCCCGGAAGTGAAATCGTAAAAAAATCCGATTGCAATTATGATGTATTGTTGTGTAATGCAAGGATCAAAGTCTGTCGAATGATTGCAGGGACTCCGATTGTAGAACCGATTTAATGTTAATTTCAAAACTTCTTTAAATCATTTTTTAAATCAGCGAAATTTTCTAGCAACACATTTGTAAAAATCTCTCGATTTGATTTGAAATGTATAACATTGTTTTGTGGGGGATTAAAAATAAAACCCATTGTAGCATTTGGACATCATCATCCTCCAGAATAATCGTGCTTTCTCACTTATTCTTTCTTAATGATTTTTTTAATTTCAGCAGATTAATTTAGAAAGAATTGACTCACGTTCCAAGCAACTATTACTACGCATAATTCAGTAACATAGATTATTTATGTTTTGTAGAGTTATATACCGCGGATATTCGATAACTCGGATCTATCGAGACCAAAATAAAATTTAGACCCATTTCAAATTCGGTTGGAAAAAACGGTGTCAAAAAATAATTAGAGCGGCGTCGGCGTCAAATAAATACCGCGTATAAGAAATCCAATTTGCATAACATCCTTTCTTTTATAAGGCTATTCTTCTTGGTACAAAATTATTAACTCACCGTTTTCTCTAACCGCTCATAGATGGTGCCCCAATAACTTTTAACAGAGTTACATCTATAGACAGCAGAGGTTTTAATCAGCACAGAGCGGAAGTAAATGATGATTTCCAACTGGATTAAACGATCGCAGCGTCCTCATGTTGTGCTCCTGGAATTAGCCACTTTGATCCCGTCTTGTTATGCGAAAAATGAATGTTGAGGCCATGTTGTCTTCGACGCCTCCGTTGTGGATTCATGGGAATTTATCTCTAAATATTATAATTTTTGATATTTTTGCAGTGATTTCATTAAATATCGTTTTTATAATGAAATTAGGTGCATTAAGAAATGAAATGATGGACTTTCATCGAAAGTTTTTGGCCGTTATTGAAGATTCTTTGAGATGAAAATAATTAAATTTATTACGTTTCCAAATTCATCAAAAATGATTTCAATTAATAAAAATGTAAAAAATCATTTTCGTCTATTTTTCCTGCAATTTAATTTTCATTTTCGTGATATAGAATTGTATCTGCTCATCGTAGTATGAAAATGTAATACTAACACACACACAACATGCTTTATTTCTTAAAATATTCTTCCCAATCTTGTGTTTTGGTAGATTTATTGTCTTACATATGACAAACGACATCACTACTAGGAACATATAAGAAAAGAAATCTTAGCCAGAATTTCCAATCAACTAACAGGAAATACTCAAACATTCTCATACCGAAAAGAACTTCACATTAAAAGAGAATTCAATTCTTCTCCAGAAAAGTATGTTTAATCTACATTCACTTGATAATTTACGTAATTATACCACATTCGAACTTGCAAAAATTCTAGCTTACATGTATTTATTATATAGCAGAGACATAATGGAAAAGGCAAAGAGAAAAATATCTGCATAACGTGTTTGTTTTAGAGCGACCATTTGGTAACACTGCATTTTGTTCAAGCACCAAGCTAATACAAGTTGTGCTACAGAAATAAATTAAAAGGTGAACACTTTTTTTCTACTTATGTACTGCATAATTGTCAAAGAAGGACCTTCGTCGCCAAAGTTGTATCAAAAGTTTCACTCTACAGCAATTTATCTTGAAAAGAAATGTCTCTCTATTGTTTTTCTACAATTTTTTTCTTCGTTCGGCTTTCATCAATCCATGTTGAACATCTTTTTAGCACCCTTTTAACACATTTCAAAGGATTTCTAGAAAGGATTTCGCAATTGAGTTTGTCGTGATAAATGATTCTCAAGAGTTTTATTTCTGTAAAAAAAAATTCATTGATAAAATTCAATGAGCGGAGGAAATATGTTTGTGTTTGTGTGTTTGTTTTTTCTGTCAAGGGCGTCATGTACTTGCTATTTGTTTCAAGTTAGAGAATTCTTATAAACAAAATTGGAATTTAGATTCGGGTGAAAAGCCAGTCGATGTTAAAACTACGTCTTCACATTCTGTGATGAATAATAGAGGTGGAGTTTTGTTGCGATGTCTTAAGGCAGAAATTATCGGTAGCTCTTCTCCTCGATGGCCGTCTGGTTCGGTTCCTGTGTGTAGGGCTGAGTATTTGCGAAATAAATAATTTTTTTTAAATCCTGCACTTTCATTGTTGCCCTAAAACGTATATTTCCTTATACTCATTATTTTCTAATTTTTAGTTTTTATTTAAAATTTATTATTATAAATTGTATGATATCCTGTCAAGATTCTCCTAAAATTATGCAACAAAAATTTAATTATGTCAAGGAATCAATTGACAACCGTTTTCTGAAAATATTAAAATAGTGTACTGTCATCAACAACACACAATTGTACAAAAAACATTAGTAAGTGAATGCAAAATGAATTTTAAAATTTCATTTTCACAAACAAGAAACAAGTCAAGTTAAATGATCCCGTAAAAATGTGCTTCTAATGAATAATAACGAGAAATAATAATGCAGACCATCATGTCTCTGAAACCAGCTTTCGAAATTTAAATATCTTCATAATAAACTCCAGCTCACCAATTGAGAAAGAAATGTCCTTAATGAAAAAGTTGCTTTTCGTAACAACGTTAAGAGCATTAGAGTAGAAGAATTGGGCTCATACTGGTATCAGGATTATTATGATCCCTAGACACCTTTGAAAAAACAACTCGTAAAATTGGGAGATTTTCAGTTGCAAAGGACAACCGATACCGGAGAGATGTTAAAAGCGAAAAAAAATTGAAAATATCGAATAACAGTTTCCTTTTATTTCAAATGAATATAAATATTTGTATAAATCGTTAATTCAAAAAGAAAAAGCAAAACATTAACACTCTTCATTGGTTTTAAGTTCATTTTTATTGATTCTAAAACGTGTATATTATTTTTGATGTTTTATTGCTGCTTCGACATCTAATTTGCTTAATTTTTCTTGTCCAACTTGGAATAGAGTTTTACCGTTAGACAGTTTTGCGAATTCATTATTATGCGTATATATTTATTGTATCTATTTATATGTTACGTTGATGCAAAACTGAGCGTGCACTTAACATGTTCTTCCACAGCTTTGACGCGCGAATGGAAGAACATGTTAAGTGGAAATGAATTAATAAATTTCTCTGTAATTAATAGAGCTATTGACGTGTCATTAAACATAAAAAAATTTGAATGCTTTTTCGTCGATGAAGTGCCGAAACAGTAAAAATTGAGGGTAAAACCAAAAAAATGTAACCCCTAAACTTTAAATCTCGTTTTAAAAAAATTCGCTTAATTGTCACTTAACATATTTATCGACCAAACTATCTCAATATCTTTACAACTGGTAATTACTGACGAAATCAATATTTATTTACTTTTTATATCAAGTTAAGATTGCTGTGCCATTAGCAGCATACAATTTATACTTTGTCATCGTTATATTCATAGCTGTAGCTGGGATTATATTGACATCAGCTCTGCTGTCTACTAGAATGTGCAAATTTGATCTTCGGTAACGGAAGGACAAACAAATTTGAGAAGTTGAAATTCCTTGGCAAATTATTGCAGCAGTGTTTGTCGTTGAACTTACAGCAGATTGGAATTTTTCTGATTATCTTGTGGTTTTTGAATCCAACTTGTAAGGACGCTGACATTTCTCCGGAAATCGTTTAGTACCACATCAAAAATGAAAGCACCACAATTTTCCTTTGGGTTTCAAATTATTTTGCCAGTTCCTTCAAGTTCGATTACGAAGATAAATTGTTATTTCGTGTTCTTGGTACAGCCCCAGAACGAACACACAATTCGGGAATTTGTTATTATAAATTTTTAATTTCATATGACAATTTGTTAGACGAATTTTGCATAATATTTTTATTGCGAATTTCGGTTTTTGGGATGATATTTCAAATTTTGGCAGCCAAAATTGCCAAATTATCAATATCTTCTTCACATCAATTAAAATATTTTTGATCGACTCAGGTAATTTTCCAAGCCTCAAAGTTTTAATCAGATGTCAATTCTCAGAAACATCAGAATTACTTACTGATCTTAATATTTGTAATAATTTACTCGGCGTTAAATCATCTAATTCAATTCCAGTGATTAAATGTTGATTTCTTGTATTTTCACTTTCTGTAAATAAAGTCAAGAGTCTAGTTTTGGAATTTGAATATTTAGTTTGGTTATCACTGCTTACGATATTGCATACTTTTTCAACAAATTTCTGAACCATTTGATAAATTAAATAGTTAAATGTCGTTTCTTCAACAGTAATACAGCTTATTTTAAATTGTGTGCCCTATTTGAATTCGATACTCAAAAAATGCACGGTTTCGACCCACCCTACATTCTAAGGTGATCAAACGTTTTCGACTAGCCGTTATAGTCCTGGACTGAAAACGCGTCCAGAATATGAATTTATTTTAATGATAAGCTGACCTCATGAATCTATTATAAGATTTGATTTTAAATTTAATAGAAAAACTTAATTGTAAATGTTAATATAGTAAAAGTAAATTTCATATAACTTTTGTTATGCAAATGACCAGATGCCCGATTTTTTATTTTGTTTTTGTCTCTCCTTGAAAAATGATCACGATCTGTTAAATGTTATGCATCTGAATTATTTTGCGCGAATAATTCAATTTTAAGATTATTAGCAAATAGTTCGGATTACACAAAGTTTAACTAGATTTATTTCTTTTAAAAAATTTAGCTTCTGAAGAATTCTCCTTTACCAGTTATAGGAAGCATGGGACAGTGTCCACTTTATATGGCTATTGTAGATGAATCAGACAGAAGGAAAAATAGTAAGAGATTTACAAAATATTTTATTTATACCTCTTTAACTCTTTCTGCATTTTTGAAATTCTTTCAATCACTTCAACGTTTTTAAATTTGTTTACTTTTTATTTTATATATTTATTTTTCCTTTTCCCTAGAAAGCGTCTCGGAAAGTTCAGAAAACCTGGCCACTTTGGTATTACATAAGTGTTTTAAAATTTTAATAATCTCTCTCACATAACTCATATTCCTCACCTTTCTTTATATAACTCATCTTGTTTCACTCTCGTCAAGCTTTAAGCCCGTAGGGAAAAGTGGGTTTGAACGGGAAATGAAATAAGAATTGATCTGCTGTTCAGAAAGACAACTCTGCATTCATTGAAACAAGTGGTAATATGAAGGAGGGACATCTGATGGATAGAGAGGATGGAGTTTCACATCCCTGCAAGAGGCTTCTAAAGTTTTCCTGCCTGTACTTACAACGTGCACGTTTTGAGTATACAGTGCAGATTGTTTGATATAGAACGATCAAATTTGGCACACATGCACGTATAATATACATTTAAATTGGAAGATTCGTAATATGCATCTTGGAGAAATTTTTTCGGAACTTTAGCTAGAAGTTTACGTAATTAATGAATAAATGAAATTTAAAGGCGCGAAACAATTCAAGTCAATTAAAAGAATATAATAATTTCTTTTGGACTCAATTGGACGGTTTTAAAACCGTATATTTATCGCTATCATGTTGGCTTTGTTTGATGAATTCAGTATTTTCTATTTGTGTGATTGGTATATGATAAAGTTAAAATTAAATTCTAGCCTCATTTTAATATAACTAGTTTACGAGAAAATGTGTGTACACCATGGAGAGAAGCATTATTCTTTTTGTGAAAATCAATAATGATTTTGGTTTGGAAGTGAGTATAACCGCTTTTGGTTTTCGCTGCCTTTTTGCAACATAAAGTTGTCCACATGTTATTTACTTTTTGCTTGTACGTCTCATCGTTTAAATAAGAAATCTATTTTGGTCAGTTTCCGTGAGTGTTGTAAATATTTCATTTCTATTCATTTATTATAGTTAATCAAATTAAAATCATATGGAATGTCAGAGGAAAACGAATGTTCAATTAAAAGGAGTTAACTTTATATAATTATTGAATGTATTCTGTGTCTGCTCGGGTCTAATAAAAGGGTCTTTACTTTTATGAATAAGTTGTAGACAAAAAAAGCACAGTAGCAATTCTTAGAGAAAATTTAATGTAGTAATGTTTGAGAAACCTTGTCAAGAATTCTTATTTAAAATCTACACCAAATATATTGAAACAAAAATTTTTTCTTCAGAAAAGTACAGGATGACATAAATTTATTTATTTTCATGTGTTTATTCCTGTTGCTTTTAATAATAAATAAATATTGAACGAATAGATACATTTTCTTGAAAACACATACCTAAAATTTAGTCCCGTTTTGTCACGAAAAAATAAAAAGTCACGTCAGGCATGTCTTTTCGAGTTGAATGCAGTCGTATTAGTTTTGTCGTAATTAATTGCGCCATTTTGAACTTTAACCGCAGCGTTTAAACACAATGAAGTAGAAGAGATTGCGATGGTGTTGTGGGTTAACAGAGTGCTTGAAATCCGGGTTCTTAACTTTCGGAAATTGATATTGTTGGGTAAAAAGTGGCATAGCAAGAAATAATTTTTGAATATGTCTCAATAATTACACAAATAAAAGCAGTTTTGAATTTGAATTGTCTTGTTAGTGACAGATGAAAAAAAATTAATCTAGAAAATATTACGAAATAAAGGAAAGAGTCTAAATATAATGTTTAAAGAATTTCAGTAAAATTTGATGAGATATTTTTTTAGATCAAACATTTCAATTTTTTCTCCATTAAATTATATTTTATAAGACCAGTTCTCTAGGCTGTTAAAATGTGAAAGAATTTCATGAGTATAATATCAATTTTAAATGAAAACCATTTGAATTTAAAATAAACACATTTTTATGAATTAAATAGTCGTAGTTTTCCCAAACACAATATGCGAATTCAATCTCTTGAATGACTCATCGTTGATATATTCCAAAACATTTTAATGACTATCTTTCAAAAGAAAGGGTTAATTGCGTCATTCACTATCGTGTCAAACCTACTTTATGTTATTAGTTATTCATATGAAAACAATATTTGCAGCATAATTTCCTAATTTTCTCCACTTTCTAGATTTATCAGTGGAGAATTCTTGAGCGGTTGCGACTAAAGCAACCCTATTGGCACAAGATATTTACGAATTTTCCACGATTTTGTTACGATATTCAGAATGCCTCAGATCATCGTAAAGATATCATGTGAATATTTTAGAGCAATAGAATTTAACTGTCTTTAAAAGTTTAATTTGCGTTCTGCATTGTTCGAAAGTTTTCGCTTTTTTTGAAATTGAAAGTCAAAACCAATCATCTTTAGCGAAGTCTATTACTTAAAGACAGTATAGATTATCAGTTTTACCAACTCGTGACACTGGGACTTATCAAGGACATTATAAAGTGCTTTTTTGTCTTTACCATAACGACATTGCTATCTAATAAACCGATACAAGTTTTAATTTTTGGAAGTTCGAAAGCAGAATAATCTCGTAAATCTTCGGATGAATATATAGTAAAGTGGATTTTCTGGAAAAGAATTCAATTATCTTTATCAGTGATTTAATTCTTTCTCTCTGTATGTAAAATTTCGATTATTTCCGGTTAGTTAGTGGGAAAATCAGTTTTTTATCTTTTTTGTTCCTAGCAATATTGTTTGTCATATTTAGTCTCAAATAAATCTACTAAAATAGAGGATAAGAAATGGAGCATATTATAGCAGTAGTAATTTTTCATATCATGAGAATTTACCATTTCGTGGTAAGAAAATGGAAATTTTATTCTAGTAAAATTAAACGAAAGTTACTTATTTTCTTTTCAAAAATAAAAATAATATGACATATTTTTCATTCATTTTAATCATTTTTTATGTATTTGGAAACTTCATAAATTTGATTCTTTTCATCTCAAGGAATCTCGAATAATGGAAGAGAACCTTTGAGGAAAATGCATCATTTTTATCATTATGTACATAATTTCATTATAATATCCATATTGAAAGTAATTACTGTTACAAAATCAAAAAATAAAATATTTAGCGATAGAAATCCCATGAATCCATTACGAAGGCGTCGAAAATCGAAGAAAAAATATATTTTTCGTATTAAAAGAGGGACAAGTGGCTTATTCCTTGAGCAGTATCTGAGGACGCTGCAATTTTTTTAATAAACCCCAAAGGAATATCTTCGTCTGCTTCCTCTCTTTGCCTATTTTCACCCTTAGAGTCCATCGATGTAAGTTAAACGTTATTGAGGCACCATCTATGAGCAGTTAGAAAAAGTTAGGTGAGTCAATAATTTGTTTCAAATCAGAAGAATTGCCTTGGAAAAGGAATTAAACGATGCCAATCTGAATTCTTATTCGCAGTTTTTATTTAACGACGATGCCGTTATACTTATTTTATATAAGTTACAATTTGTTTCGAAATCCAAAAATTATTTAGACAAATTTTTATATTGGTCTCATTAGTTTCGAATTATCAAATTTTTACTGCAACATGAAAAATCTGCATTATTCAATAAAGCATGCAAATAGTTGCTTTGAATTTGAGTCAAACCGTTTTCCAAATAATCTATCGAAATGCAAGGTTACAAAAAAATGTTATAAAAGTTCATAAGAAAGCGTAAATAGTCCAGAAGACGACAGATTTCAAATTTCACACAGTTTTCCAAAAAAAATAATGTTATACATTCGATAACTAATCCGGACGATCCTAAAGAAAAAATTTTATTCAGCATAAATTTTTATTAAAATACTGGTAAAACTTTTAAAAATATGTACATGCACATTATGATGTGAAAACAGTAATTTTTCATGTGATTACCCCGCGGTAAAGTTGCGAATTGGTGAGGAAGAAAATACGGAAATTGATATGTTGCATTCCCGAATTTTTCTCACCAGAATCCATTGGTGTACCAGCCCGAATGTTAAAATCTAGGCTTTATATAAAAGAAAAAATACTTAAAGCCATTTTCGTAATTCATTTGAAAGAAATTTTATGAAGAAAAATGTAAAATTAAAATAGTGGTAAAATTTATACACACACATGCACACTAGGTTGGACCGAAAAAGTGAAATTTTTTTTCATGTCGTTATTAAAAGTAAAAATTGCTACATGGTGAAAAATAAAAATAAATTATAAATTGACTGATATTTTCCATAGACGCAAGGGACTTGAAAATCGTAAAATGTGAAGAATATCGACAATTTCTCCATATTTAAAAAAACTATATCTTATTATTATAGGACTAGTCTTTAAGTGCTCATCATCTTCATTGATTTTCTTTTATTATTAAATACACATTGCAAAACTAAGCTCGAAAGTTGAAATATTATTTGCTACTTAAGAGCGAATGGCAAGAATGTAGAAAGTAAGAATAAACAAATAAATGACAACATTTTAAGAAAAGATTTCAGCTATTAATACATCTTTTTGTCTGTTAAAATTGTTGAATGTTATTTCACTCTTTCTTCTCAGCAGCTGACATTTAGGAGTCTGATATATGAGAAAAGTCGAACATTTCGGAGATTCCGTCGTTTCTGCTCTTGCATCAACCGATCGGACAAACTTTCCAATATGCTTCTGATCTGCGCTGCCTTTCGATTTTAGGACCCTGGACACAAATATGGAGTGGAACCGTCGTAAAAAAGTTTTTAGGTAGCTTGGGGTGTGTGATTTCTCAAAGAAAAATTAGGATATCAATACATGAATTCACGATCTAGTTGGAATTTTAATTTATAATTATTTAACTTACACTAAGCAAACTTAAAAAATCATTTTAAAAGATGAAAATGAATGAGTAAAAAATTATTCACAGTTCCATTATTATAGAAGATTGAATATACTATGCATAATGTTCATTTCTCTTGTCATACTGACTTTGCATTTATTTTTAATAGAGATAGCTACAATTTATTATTAATTTTTGTCTGTCTAAGGTTTGGTATGTGTTTTTTAGGGGGTGACTCGGGAATGCAGGAAATAAATTTGGATAAATATTATAATCTTATAACAGTTTCTGAAACACATATAAGGTAGCTGCGTGAAGAGTACTTTAGTCCCCGGCTATATGCTCGATTGGCCAACTTCAGAAACACACTGCTTCTTATGAGTGCATGACACATCAATCAACTGCCTCTAGTAACATGGGAACGTCCTATTCAAGTTCTACAGCAGTCCAAACAAGGATATTGATTTGATTACGATTATTGTTTATCAACATCGGAGACACACTAAACCGCAAACATTCATTTGTATAATTTCTGTTTTCTCCGTAGTTTAAAAATTGACTTTGTACATGCGGCTTCTGTGCTTCTTCATCACTCCATCCTTTCTTTGGAGATGGAGTGGTTTCGTTCCACCAGTTAAACATTCAACTTCGCCTCCTCTTCAAGCCATCCGAATCCATGTCCATCCATGGCGGGTATGCTCCATCGCTCCTGATGTCAAATGTCTTGTGAAAACGTCACATTCCGATATTTCCACAACGATCTTATTTTCCTAATTTTCCGCATTTGACTGCTTTATTGGATGAGGATTTTTTTTAATGGGCAGCTATTTTTAATATCCGAACAAATGCAGCGTCGAAAGAATTGGAGTTGGCAAAACGAGAGTTGTAATACGAATTTAATTTTCATTTAAAAGACGGGAAAATGTGCCTTTGAACAGAAAACACTTTCTTCTAAGGACACGTCAATAAACAGTTTCTGTTTATATTCATTTTTTCGCAACAAAATAAGTTCAGAAAATGTTTCAATGTTGCAGCGTATAAATAGATATTTACTCTATGTAGGGATGACAGAATGTATGGTAGAAGATTTGAAGATTTTTACTCTCTAGAGTTACCGAATAGAATGTTACGTATAATACGATGAAAATAATCGGATGTGAAATTTTTCAAGAAGAATAAATTTTACATTTGTCAGTCTTCCTCTCAGTTTAAACTTTTCAGAAAACGAAATAAATGAAAGATTAGAATTAACTGTACACAGAAATACATGTCTAGTTAAATTTCAATATTGAAGAGAATCCGCAGCAGATATGCTTGCTTTTCACAAACAATCGAACTACAGCAGCTCAGACACAACAAATCTGCAGATACTTTGAGATCCACTGTTTCAAAAAGTATGAAGGAAATATGAAACAGTGTTTGTGTCGACAATAAAAAATAATTTCTAAATTACGAATACTGAGAATATGAGTGAATTAACATAAGATTACTTAATATTTGCAATAAATACCAGAAATTAATATAAAAGGGTCGATAAAATAATTACTAATATATTATTGTAAGAAAATGAAAGAATTCGGATAATCTGACGAGAATAATATTTCAAATCAAGTAATATCAGAAATTAAGAATGAAGAGATGAATAAAAAGGAAAGTATAAACTATAAAAAGTATCAAAAATTTAATTATATATAAATACAAGGTGTCGCAAAAGGTGAGGACAGATACTATCTGAATGAAGACGCTAGAACCTCCAATACAACAATCAAGTCTTTTATTTACAACAAACAAAAACCATCATTCACGTGTTCATCATGCCAATTCCAGAAATCCCAATAACTGGATCCACTGAAGTCCGAAGGCTGAGGTGAAGTTCGTGGCGAAAGAGCCGGCGTGAGGAGATGCGGTTACATTAGTGAGAGCAAGCAAAGAAAAAACATCCAAATATATACAATATCACCATTGACGTCACCTGGCGCAGCAGGAGCGCCATCTATAATATAAAATACTTTCCACAACAGGAGAGTGGTAGAATATAAGAAGAACAATTTTAGATTTGAACTTTTTTTAGAATATATCTCGAAATCCTGAATGGGTTTTCTTGAACATCGACCATGTAAAGAAGAAGCATAAACTCACATTTTACAAAAACTCAACTCGTATTGATATTTTTTAAAGCTAAATCTTCGAATTGTTTTCGACGAACTGCAACTTAAATAATGTATTGAATTTATAATTATTGATGGGTATTCAGGATATTCAACTTTCATAAATTTCAATACTATTCGAAGAAGCAAGTAATAAACCATTATCATTTAGCTCCTCTCAGACTGCAGATGAAATTTACTTCGCTGAAATGCCGATGTCTATTTAAAACTGAACGGTATTCAACTGAAATTTTATGTAAGTTCCCATACATAACTGGCTTTCAAGTTATGAAAGAAAAGTTGTGCCACGTTTCGCGAAATTTGCTGTAAGAAATTACCTACTACATGGACTCAAATTTCTTTTAATATTCAAAGGATTAACTTTTATTAATAGGCTTCTTTAACATATCGCCATTTATTGTATATTATCAGCAGAAAACCTGTGGGAAGATTTTGATTTTTTAAATAAAACTTTATATCGAATATGCAATCAAGTCTTTTTTCCAAAATAATGAAAGTATTTGGAAGTAAGCATTGCGGAAAGGAAACAAAAAAATGATGGAAGTTTCAAATCAATATCAGCTTTCTGTGAAATGGGATGAGCCCAAATCATTTAGTTCCTCCTCAATTTCTACAGCCGAGGAAAAAGTATAAAGTCGGATTGAAATACGCCAAATCTCAAATACTACTGAAATTTCAAAGTAAGTAATAGTTTACGATTTAAATTAATTTTACAGAATAATGTACCGAAGTATATTTGCAAAAAATTCTAATATTTTTGGGATTATGTAAAAATTATCAAAATTAACAGATGGCAGCTTGGAAAAAAGTATAAAGTCGTGTACTGATTACACTATCTGAAAGAATAAATAATCTCAAAACGTATTTCTCTCCTTCCTGAAAAGAAATACAAGTTTTTTAGATAAAAAATTGGTTGATTTGTACGTTTTTCATTCAATTCCAATAAAAAAAATCACTTTTATGATTAATTCATTTTTCGACCTTTTTGGTAAATTTCCAATGTTTGAAAGAAAGGCTGGTGGTGGACGCGTGATTTTGCAACCTATCTTTTGTAAAACGACGGATTGCGTTTTTAAATAATTTTTTTCCTGGAATCAATTTTTTTTTTATTTTGAATTTTATTTCACTTAGAATGGAAGGAAAGCATGTTGAAAGTTCCCTCGAGGTGGCAAAAGTGAAGACATCACTGGGTTTCAAAGTTTCCAGTGCAAGCAAAAAATGTCAAGCGTGTTGAAGTTGTCCTGAGGCAGTACATAATTATGAAATGCACTACAAAGAAATCGCACTGCTGTTGGCAAGAAGTTCGAAGGAAAACTTCCTTTATAAAAGAGGCGTATTGATTCAGTGTTATGCACGACATGCTGGCAAATAGTTTGTTGCCGTTTGCTTTTTTGATCACACCAGGAGAATAGGAATTTCACTAAAACAATTCATCTGTGCATATTTCCGTTCTCATCAAAATCCTACTTTAAGTCGAACTAGTTATAACATTTTCAGTGGCCAAAATGCATTGGGCCACCTGAATCCAATAGAAAACCTTTCTGGCATTCTGTGTCGAAATGTTTGCAAGAATGGGTGAAAATTCACAAAAAAGTCTGATCAAAAACCCACAATTAAAGGATGATAGAACAAAATTGACCCATATACATTTCAAACTCTGTCTGGTTCTATGAATTGACTATTAATTCAAGTAATAGCAAATTGAATTTCCAACATGACCTAATATAGAATAAAATATTTTTCCTACTTCAACCGTATAGTAATTTCTCTAATTTCTTATAAAATATTACATAATTTATTTAAACTTAAATGCTTAATGGTTTTGTTTTGACTTCCTTACATAACGAAGTATCTTTACACTTCAGAAAAATTAGCAATACATAAAAATATTATATATATTTCTAGTGTTATAGCGGGTATTTTTGCGACAATATTTTTTTTTATCTAAGCCTTTAGTCGGTTCCCTGGTTACTAAATCTTCACAGTAAAATGTGAGTTCCGATGAATTTTCTTCTCACGTTTTGTTGAGTCAATGTCACTTTGAAATCCTTCACTTCGTTGTGGAAAAGGCAGTCCTACACGTTATTAGAATATATTCAACGAATTTTAGCACTTCTATGCACGTATTACATTAAAGATAAAAAAAGGAAGCCAGATTAGTTAAAGGACATGTCTATACTTCCTTGCAAGAACACATGAAATCTTCATTTATTGCTAACATTTATTTATATTCCGGCTTCACATTTGAAGATGGAAATCGTTTTCAGAATTTAATTTTTTCCTCCCGTGAATTTTTACTCCGTATGAGAAGCTTTTAATATGTCTTGCTAGTTGGTGGGAAATCTGGCTTTGGTAGGGTGTTATTTATCCCAGTAATGTCGTATGTTATATTTAATCAGCAATAACTGTATCAAATACAGGACTATCAAATATTTTAAGAAAGAAAGAGTATTGTGTTAGTAGTACTATTTCATAATATAGAAATTTTACAATCTTATAGCTCGAAAACAGAAATTTGTTATGCAAAAAATGAACAAAAGTTATTTATTTTATTTACAAAACTAAAATATTATTAGATATTTTTCATTAATTGAAATAGTTTTCGATAAGTTTGAAAACATATGCTAAATTTATCTCTTCTCATCTCAGAGAATCTTGAATTCAAGGACTTTTGAAGATAGTCGATCCTATTTTTTCATAGCGAACAGCATTCTATTGCAATACGCATGTTAAATGAAATCACAGCAACACAGTCGAACGATAAAATATTTGTCGGAAAAATTCCCGTGAATCCATAACGTTGGCATCGAAAGTCGAAGACAGCAACACAGAGTCGACCATGGATTTTCGTTTGAAAAGGAGAGTTCGAAGTGGTTAAATCGAGGAGCACCTCTTGGGGACGCTGCGCTCGTTTATTAGATTCCAGAGGAGAACCTTCGCCTACTCACTCTATATGCCTTTTCTTACTGCTGCTGTCGATCGTGTGAGTTTTGTAAATCATACTGCGGGCACTATCTGTGCTCAGCCAGGAAAGTAAGGCCATTTAATTATTTATTCCTAATCAAGAGAATTGCCTTTGAAAAGAAAAAATGCGAATTCTTAACACACAACGTCATCATAACAGCATCATATCATTTGGACATGTTGACCTTCACCACTCTTTGTGTATTATTGTCTTTAGCTAACCCAAGAGAGAATCTTCGGTTTCTTTCTATCTGAAGGCGAATCGAACACTATTAATTATCCATTTTTAGATCATTTAAGCTCCGAGAATTTTATCTTTCACGTTTTCTGAATTCATACAGATTAAATGAAGAATCTTGGGGGAAGACGACGACGATCCATTTTTTTCAACATTTCAACAAACAGTAAACAAAGTTTGCCGTCATTGAGACGTAGAAAACAATATTTATTATAAATATAATTATTTGTATTTCAATTTAATGTTCAAGCAATACAGCAAATTATGATGTCTGAAAAATCTATTTAAGAAACAGCTGCAGCTTATTTTTACATGTATTAACAAAAAAGGAGAATGTGTATGTGTGTGTGTTTTTTGTGTGCATTATACAGGGCAAACAGCTTGACTTAGAGCTATTAAATTTGGTGGGGAGGATATGAAATTCTGGGCCCTTTTTTAAAATTTTAATTTGAATTTTAATTAAAAATTAAATGAATTTGGTGTTTTTCCTTGATTAATTCCAATCAAGTTATTTTTACGTGGACTAAAAAAAATTACAAAAAATTAACTCATCTGTGTTATCAATTAAGTTGCCGTGGAATTTTTTCTCTAATTTTAACATCGTTTCCATAGTTGTATAGTATTTTAAATGTATAATTATGATGGAATTTTATACGCCTAAACACTCATGTGCCTTAAAAAATCTTTCTTTGAATGATATGTGTAGAGTTTATAGATTGATGGTCAGTTGTTCTCTCTGGCTGCTCAGGTAGGACGGAGATTCATTCTGCATACCTCTTCCAATTGGATGTCATTGACCTACATCCATTGAGCTGATAGATAGCGCTGAAACTTCAAACGCCGAAGAAAATGTATCATCGTTTCTCTCTCGAGCCTTCAAAAGATACGACCTTTAGCCCTTATAGGACGGCCGCATCCGTATCGTAACGAGAAGCCAGCACACGCACAACAGTCGTCCTCAAAGGTTCCCTTTAATTTTCCTTCACCAACCCGGACACAAAAGTCCAAGCTTCATATAATATAAAGAGGAAAGATAAGTCGGTTGTTCGTGGTAGTGTTTAACAAAAAATTTTAAATAGAAAAATATTTTATTAAAATAATGGTAAAACTTTTATAAATACTTACATTCCATTTTGATGTGCTAAGTAAGTTTTTTTAAATTCATTAACGCAGAAAATTGCGAATTGATGAGAAAAAATAAGGAAATTGATTGGATATCTTCCGTTTCCGCAAGGACTTTTGCAATTTTTAAAATTTTCTATATCGTATTATTGTAGCACTAGCTATTTATTGCTCATTTTCTAAAGACAAAGAAATTCGTTTATCAAAGTTGATCTATAACATCCGATGGCACAAATTCCCTGTGATGTTGACAAAAATACGTGAAATTATTTCAATATGCAATTTTTACTTCCTTGCCTTTAACTTGCTCTCCATGCATCATCTTCTCAAAAATTGCAATAGGTCGATGAGTTAATAAGGTATAAAATATGTTAACATCATTTATTCAATTTACTGATTTGAATACATTGCAATATTAATCTATAAAAGTACAATATTATTTGTTACTTAAGAATGAAGTAAAAGAATGTAGAAAGTAAAAAATATCAAAGCTTTAGAGATAAGACTGCCATTAAGACGCCTTTATGTCTTTAAAATTTCTTCACTGCATTTTACTCTTTCTTTTCATCAGATGACATTTCAAAGTCTGATTTATGGGAAAATCGAACATTTATTTAAGAAGCCTCTGTTCTGGTTTTCTATAAACTTTTCGTGATGTTTTATATCAGCGCTGGTCTTTGGAGTTTTAGGAACTGGACACAAATATGGAGTTGAGCCCTCCTAAATGAAGTTTTGTGTAGTTTAGTAAACGAGATTTCTCAAAGAAAAATCAGGATATCAATAGATGAATCCACAATCTAGTTACAATATTTTTTCTTTATTGAACTTACTCTAGGGAAACCTAAAAACCCCTTTAAATAGATAAAAATGAACGGGTGCAATTTTTTCACAGTCAGAATATTATGAATTATTAGTTATGAAATGTGTAAAATTCAATGTTGATTTCGTCTGTCATAATGACTGCATTTATTTTCAATACAGACAGCTGCAGTATATTATTATTTCTCTTCTGTCTAAAGTTTTCTATGTTTGTTTCGGGACGGGGGTAGAATAAAGGAAACACATTTGCCTAGATATAATAATCTTCTAACAGTACAGGAAACATTAATCTTATAAAGGGAATACAGGAAAACATTTAAACAATTCATTTCGAAATAAAATTTTCAATGAACATCCTTTCATTAAAACCCGCCAATCTTTAACTAATATTTGTTGGAAAACTTCCGTATTATAATTTAAAAATTGTAAATTAAGTCATTTTATTAATTATTTAGCAAAATATTCTTCATAAATTCTAAAAGTGACAGAAACATGATTAAAGAAAATTTAAATCACTGCACAGTATAGGTTTCAACACGAAATGGTTGCGTTCAGATAAAAAATTGGTCTCTAATATTTGTTCAGAAGTTTTTTGTCGAGAATTTGGCGATATTGAATTTCTTTATGTGTTGTAAATTTCATAAGATGAATGAATGAAATAGTTAAATGAATTTATAAATGTGTAGAATTTGTGTGCTTGTGAAAAAAAATATGCAACTGCAATTTATTGTTAAAAATTCACAAGTATATATTTTTTTAGCCCTAACATTTGAAACTATTCTTACTCCAGCAAATACTTCTTTATCATACAATTGGAATAGAATAATATTTCACATGTTCAGTGTTTTGAAAAATAATTGAAAGAGAAAGAGTCAATTTTAAAATTTTTTAATTATTATATTTTCCTTTTTAATAGGCGCGATCCTATAACAAATGGTAAATTAGCTTTGAACACATATTGTGGATAATGTAGCCAAAAAATTTATTGAAACGAACGCAATGTAAATATTTAGAATACGAGTGAGTTCTGTTAATATCAGAAAAGTGTTCTTTATCTAAGATTTAGATTAAGAAAGAAGCGATGGTTTTATTTTTCTATATTGAGTGATATGCGTGATCAAATGAATGATTTTATGGGCATTTATTTCTCTTTAAAAGAGTAAACGTTGGCTATAAAATAACCTGATGTATCTGGAGCTTGACTGCAAAAATTATGTCCAACCAAGAATCGGAAAATTCGAATTGTGCAAATAAATAATAGTAAAAAAATTAACCACAAACTACAATTCTTCACTTTATACGCAAGTGGTCAACTAAATTAATCAAAAGAATTACATACATCACAATTTCCTCGACAAATTTCATTTTGTTATTGCTGATAATGTAGTTGAGTGAGTTCATCTCTCAAGTGATCGAAGAAACGCCTTCTTCTGAAGGCATGCTCTACCGCAGAAGAACATGGGCTCAACGTTCATTTTCCGCAATTAGAGCATTATGGAATTATTCAGGGTGTCTAGATTATCATCGTAAACCATACTTTTTAGATGACCTTACAACCAAAAGTCACAGGGATAAAGATCAGCGGATCAGGGTGGTCACCAGCGAAGAAAAGTATGGTTCATTACCATTCATTTTTAAAATGTTGAATTAGAATTTTCTACACAGTCCGATTGTGAGGATGTACTCCATCTTTCGTCGATACTGTAGATTGCAGGCAATTCTGCTTCATAATTCTGAGTGCAAGAAATGTAAACTCACTGAAACACACATATCTGCGATTGAAAAATAAAATTTGTAGTAGAAATGATTGTTTTTGTAATTCATTCAGTAACTCTGCACACTTCGGGTAGGATGCCATAATGAGGTTGGTGGTAGAAAATGGAATTAATATTATTATTTTGGATGAATCGAAACTCCACGGCCTTAAGCAGAACATTTTATTTTTTTCTTCTAAACACCTTACGCTTCTTTATGGCCATCCTTTATTTTATTTCGTTCGTCATAAAAATCTCATTAATAAGTATGAAATCTCCGATGCGCTCACTAACTACGCAACTTTAAGGAAAAGTAGTTGTTTTCTTTACCTAAATCTTCTTAATGCTGTATTATTTTGGATAAGTTAATTTATTAAAATCTTCAATGATAAATATTCCATAAATACTGAGCTTCTGCAGACTTATGTGCATTAAAATACCTCTCAGGAGAACAAAAAATAAACCTCTCAGGTCATTTTTCAATTTGTTTAACTAGAAATGGTTTAGTTATCTCGATGCATTTCTTTTTTTTTTGGTTCAGCTATTTCTTTCAACACGTAACGCTGAAGATAAATTATTGGAAAAACCAGCTTGATTGAATAAATTTGTGTTTATGCGTGAGTAGAACGCAGTGTTTGATCGACAGAATTATAAACGATGGAAAATAATTTGCTATTTTATAAATATATGCTTCTTTTGTTTACGAAAATCAGTAAAGCAGTTATTGAATAAATTATATTATTGGTTGCGAAGGATGGAAGGCGAAAATTGAAATTCGGGTAGCTAACGTAGATTACAATATGTTTCTTCAAATTCAAAATACACAAGACAAAGAATATATAAATGTGTTTAAACAGTAAGCGGTGAAAGAAAAGAAATGAAGTTGCGAAGGATATTTTACTTTTAGTTATGGTTGTGCATTTAAAGACGAATTAATTGCGAATTAATTAATATAAAATTTCTTTGTAATGTTTCACTGTTTTACAACAAAATATTAATGACATATTTTAGATTGGTAGATACATGGACTGGAGAAAAATTAAACAGAATATTTTGACATTGAGACATTAACTAAAATTATTATACCTTCCAGGGGATATAAAAACATGAATAAAAGCCATATAAAGTAAAACGATATTTCGCTGTTAAATTACTCGCTGCTTTTCTACATCCACTAACTATTCAACTTTATGTATATTAAAACTTCAAGTGAAATTTTTCGTAACATTTCATTTTTTATATTAAATTTTGAAATTTACGAAGAAATATTCTGAGAAAGAAAATTCCTGCTTTAAACTTGACTTTCGCCTGAGAAATTCTTTTTTTCAATATCATTACCTTTGTTTATTTTAGGTAATGATTTCAATTTCATTTCGTAGTTTCATTATTTTTATGATGTAAATTATCTCAGTATCACGTTCTATTTTAATATTTGGAGGGGTTAAAATGAACCAATTCGATGAGATTCATTTCTGAGGTATTAGATCTCAAATGTTATTAGCGATTATCAGTGGCGGATATTAATAATTTGAGGCCATAGGCGCAAAATCCTTTTGAGGATCCTCCCCTATCCAACATCTTAAAGTCACCTTCTGCTGAGCACTGTAATGTATGTCAGATGGACCTTGAGACCCCCAAGTGTCTCGAGGTACGAGGCCAGCGCTTCTAGCGTCTGTGCGGAAAACGCCACTGGATGGAATTGAATAACAACAGACTTCTAATTGCTCTTTTTGCTTTCATAATGTTTAAAAATGTTCCATAAAATTTTAATGGCATTTTCAAATAATATGCGGAAATAGTTGTTTTATAACATGGAATTCCAGTGTGTGGTAGACTTGATTTATTTTAATTCTGAAACTTGATACATTGTCAAATGGTTGAAATGATAAACTTTAATAGTTATAATAATAATAATAGTTATAACATATCAAAAAAAATTATTATTTTACTAGTTATCAATTCTGGCAACACAACCAAACACATGCATTACATTTTATTACAAAATTAACGAATAACTTTTTCATTTATAGTATCTGTTACCTCAAAATATTTATTTCGGTTATTTGTAGGGGATCATTAGAACTACTGATTTCGAATGGTAGTTTCTTTTCAACAGTTATTTTAGTTCAATGTCCACTACCTTCTAATGCCGGCAATTCATCTTTATACCATTTTATCCATTTGGCTCAAGGCTGTGGAAGATTGGCGCACGAACTTTAGGATTTCAGATTGTTTGAAAATCCGACTTTTACTAGCCGCTCTCCTAATATTCACCAGTTTTCGACCTTGACGATTGGTTTTTCCTTCTCGTGTTCCAAAATTTCCAATTTAAATTTGAGACGAATGGCCCGCATAAGGGAGATTTTCAAATAAGTTATAAATATTCTAAGAACTAAAGACGCAAATAAGCCGAAACAACATTTTGGCGTTTTACAGCAATATCTTTCGAAAATATGATATCGCAAAAAATCTATTTTTATACCGTATTAAATATTTAAAAATTAGTTTTTTAGTGACAGAAATTTCATTTCCGTACAATTTGTTTCTGAAATTTTAATAATTTTTTTCAGAATAAATTTTATACACAATATGTATCAATTTTTTTTATTGTAGTAGAATAAAAATGTATACGAAAACTGATCTCAGAACCCATTAAGAGAATTCTGTAAGAATACTATCAGAAAAGTTTAAAAAAACAGACGTTTTCACTTTATATCAGGAACAACTATTGATATGTATTAATTTCATGTTTATATAATAAAAAATAATTATTTAATTAATTGTCTATTTAATAAAACATGGAGAAAATATCTGTAGGTTTGACTTGATTGTTTATAGAATCTTTTTCTCAATTAATATTCTCATTATAATTAAAAAAGTGTTTAAGACATAAAATGATTTTGTGTGTAATAATATATTAAAGAAAAGTAGTTTTTGAATAAAAATATTAGACATGAAATTAATTTTATCATCAGCAAGGACAGGTATATTAGCTAGTTACTTATAAACTCAAATATAGCCATTACTATGTAAACTAATGATAATTATTTATTTAAATTTTTTCTTTTGAGTTATATATATTAAGGTATTCTTGTGAAAAAAATTAGCTAATATGAGTAATTTTTATAAAAATATTTATTTTTTATTTACTAAAACCAATCTTCCTCAGTTTGCTGCTTTGAAATCGTGTCTCAACAAAATTGACCGATCGAAGCGAGGTTTACGTTTTAAGTCCAGCATTTGGCACTTTCTCTATCTGTTAATTTGTCTGTTAAGCGATTGCGACAAAATGCGTTGTTCGATTTCCTTAAGATTTGGCAGCAATAGAAAACTATGCATATGTTTTATTTCTTATTATTTTAATTTGGTAGTAAAATAATTATTTTATTTCTATATAATTAATATATTTATTGGTAATAAAAGAGTGAGTGGCAACCAAACATTAAGATTATGACATTAGAGTTGTAAATAAACACAGTTCGCTTATCGCTTTCCGCACTTTTCATATTCGCGTAGCGCATAAATGTTATCTATTTTTATAATATTTTGCTATCTTTTTGCTTTAAATTTATATTTAATCTCTTTCACCATCTAAGCCATTTATTTTATACCTTATATGGAGTAGTAATCAATTTAAATAAATTTAAAAGTTCGCTTGTAATTGTTAAGCCTAAATGGAATTATCAGACGCTTCTCGCCAAGAAATGCGATCTCGCCAAGATAATTTCGCCTTAATTATAACTCGTCTGATCTTCATAGAGAAGACAGCTTTTTTGCTTCTCTCTCTCTCTCTCTCTCTCTCTCTCTATATATATATATATATATATATATATATATATATATATATATATATTTAAGCCAAATTGTAATTTTTATAGCCAAGTTATTTTGAGTTCCATTTTCTTAGTTCCAACGGAGTGAGTTCGGAAAAATATTTTAATTTGGTGCTTATTTAATAGTAAAATTTTCTCGGTTTTTAATTAAAATAACTAATTTAAGGATTGCATTTTTCTCTGTGATATTTTGGAGCCCCCCTTCCTCAGAATATTTCGATATTCCGCCTAAAGATAAGCACAGTAAAAGAACTAGAGATGTTTTGATAATTCAGCATTCTATTTTATCCATATAACTCGAAACTTGTCGCATCTTAAGAGTTGTGCTAAACTTTTGCGCACCAGTGAAAATCTTAGATATTTTTTTTATTTACGCGGGGGGCAATCGAACTACTAGTTCTGTAAGTCAGTAACATTTTATTGAAATTGTAAGATTTATTTTATCCTCACAAAAAAAAGTTTAATAGAATTAAGGATCAAATCGTAAAACTTTTTCTTAGAGAAAATTTCAAATAAAGTTAAAATTTCTGATATTTTCCAAAACTTTTCCCATCAGTAAGAAAATAATTTTTTTAGAAACTGACTTCGATAACTAAAAGAGGGTTACTAATTTTACAAAGAATATTTTGAGTATCCTTAAAAAAACTATAATAAAATATTAAAAATTGAATTAGAATAAGTATTTTTAAAAAGAGATTTATTAAAAACACTTTTGTTTTCTGAACATGAAAATTTTTTCAGTGTCTCCGTCCAGCTTACATCAAATACTACAAAAAAGTTGTATTTTATTTAATATGCAGAAAAATCAATCAAAAATCTTCATCTTCATTTATTTCCTTAGCTTTTAAACAAGAGAACAAATGTAAAAGAATTCACTCCGCATGAAAAATGTTTTATTTATAGAATACTACTTCTGTCTGTGAAAGGAAACAAAGTTTATACATTTTTCTAAGTCCTTTTATCAAAGTAATCTCAAGCAAACTCCACTGATAGGAAATTATAGATGCGATTTTTTACAAGAATAAGAGAGTAGCTGAATTCTCAAGTAGCCGTTTGAAGCTAAATTTATAAATCCGTCAAACAGGAAATAATGAAAGTTGGTGGAAAGGTGAAGAAATTTAGCTTAACTGAAAATACTGCCTACATTCAATTTTGAACATAGAGGTTTTTTTCGTTTAAAATACCGTTTTAAGTTTATTTTTTGATTTATTTTTTCGGTGTTAATAGAGCTCATCACTTCTACTACATCTAGTAAATTTTTGAATTTCATAAACGTTTTTAATGGAATAAAACATCTCAAACCAGCCATTAAATTTTACACCCAGAATTAAAAATATTCCAAAGATTACATCAAATACTGGCCCAGATTCATTTATTGGCAAAAGTTTAAGGTTTTCTTTATATTTATTCCTTTATTTTTTTCCGTTCTTTCTTTTACTTCTTGTTTGCTTTTCGTTTCGATTGGCTGTAGGGCAGGGGTCGGCAACCTGTGGCTCGCGAGCCACATGCGGCTCTTTTGATGTCAAGATGCGGCTCTCCAGTTCCATATGAAAAAATTAATAATTTATTATCAAAACCCTTAAAATGTAAGAAAATATATTTTTAAGTACCTAATTTCTCAATAACTTCTATTTTCATAATCGTTAATTACAAATCGTTACGCTTAACATGACCGTAATGAAATAAATTTGAACTATTGTTTTGTTCTTAGTGATGAGACTCCGTGACCATGTTTATCTTTCAGCCAATTGCATTCCATTTCCTTCTCACCCAAACGGCCACCGTTTACAGCCTAGAAAACACGTCTAGACTATAGGCGTGTTGTCAGTCAGTCATCCTCGGATGGCGCGGTCGACGTTACGTTGCATGTGCGTTAATTTAATCGCTTGCGGGTTTTGCGTGTCTATTCGCTTGTTGTTTCAAGAAGAATACGATTTAGAAGCGAATTATCTTCTGAAAGGTATGCACGCGTATAATATAATAAAATCAGTAACATAATTGGATTACATATCTGAGGATCGTGTTAACGAAGCAATAATGGTAATGCCGTTTTAGATAGCTAAGTAAAATTTTAAAAAATCATTTTTTCAGATCCGCCGCCAGCATGGCATCTGGTGAAAAAAAAGAGAAGAACTGAAGAAGAAAAACCGAGAATTCAATCAGGATTGGTTGGAGTCGTTTGCATTCATATGCAACACAGATGGCCTTCCGAATTGTCTCATTTGACACTAAAAACTCGCACACAATAAGAAGTCAAATTTAGAGAGACAATTCACTACAAAACATACCCAGTTTGCTGGCAAATATCCAACCGGTGACGCAAGAAAAAAGCTGTTAAACACCTCCGAAAGAAAAAAAAACAACAGTCAAGTCCCATTCTAAGTAACTAGGCGCAATCTTCCAATATTGTAAATCTGGCAAGCTTTGCAGTATTATTAGAAATTTCAAAAAGAGGAAAACCATTCACAGATGGTGAGTACGTCAAAGATTGTTTTATACGTGCATCTGAAGAACTGTTTCTTGAATTTAAAAACAAAGCAGAAATCATGAAAAAAATCAAAGATTTACCATTATCTGCTAAAACAGTACAAGATAGAACTGCTAAAATGTCTTCAAATGTAACACATATGCAAGTGGAAGGCATTCAAGTGGCTTCTGCGTTATCACTTGCTATAGATGAGTCTTGAGACATAAAGGACACGGCACAAGTTACCCTTTTCGTCAGGTATATGTCGTCCCAAGGTCCAAAAGAAGAACTGCTAGGATTGCTACCGTTCTCGGCGCAAACTTGTGGAGAAGATAAAGAAAATGCTATGTAAAAATGCCTGGAAGACAATGGAATCGATATAAATAAAATCGTTAATATAGCAACTGATAGAGCCAGAAGTATGACAGGAATACATAGAGGGGTAATATCAATTCTTCAGAAAAAAAACAAACCACGAAATTCTAACATTTCACTTTATAATTCCTCAAGAAGCGCTTTATGCCCAATCATTTCCGGCCGAAATAATTGAGGTCATGAACTTGGTAATTAAGATTATTAACAGCATCTTGGCAAAAGCATTCTACCATCGCCAGTTTAAACATTTCCTTGAAGAAATAGATAGCCAGTTTTCTGACCTACTTCTGCACAAAAAAGTGCGATGGGTTTCCAGAGGTAACGTATTTCAACGTTTTGCTTTGTGCTTGAGTGAAATAAAAACATTCCTCAATGAAAAAGCATTGACCATCCCGAATTAGAAGAAGACATATGGCTGCAAAAATTTAACTTCATGGTAGATACCACAATGAAACTAACTGAACTAAATCTAAAACTGCAAGGAAAGGGCAACCCAACCTACGCCTTACTTGAAGAAGTAGTGTTTATTTCGAAAAAAATTACTTCATTTTAAAAATCTGAAGCAATATCGCGATGAGACCAATGCAATTATTGACACGAATTACTTCAGCATAGCTTTAAAAAACATGAAGGATGGATTCGCTGAGAGATTCGAGAAATTCAAAACAAACAAAAGTACTTTCGCGTTCATAGTAAATCCTCTTAACACAAATACAAATGAGATCAACATTGAGCTATTTGGAAGTGATGCTGGATCGCTTCAAATGCAATTGCTGGATTTAAAAACCAAAGACTTGTGGAGTGGCAAGTTCATAGAACTCAAGAGCAAGTTGGAAGAGTTGGAGGTCCAGAAATGCATGCACATCGCGCAGCACAAGTGGACAGCTCTAAAAGAAATTCCGCAAGTTGAGGCCCTCATATTCGGCGCATGGAATAGTCTTCCAGAATGCTACAATGAGGAGAAGAAGTTGGCATATGGACTGCTGACGATCTTCGGGTCGACATATTCGTGCAAGCATGCATTCTCTTGCATGAATATAATAAAAAGTAAAGTTTGAAGTCAACTAACAAATAAAAATCTAGAGTCGTGCTTGAAACTTAAAACAACAAGTTATAAGCCAGATTTAATGAAACTTTCAAAATGAATGCAAAGCCAATGCTCCCATTGATGTAACAATCTATACTTGTGTTTTTATATGAATAAATATTATTTCGTATTTAAAGCCGTTTATTTTTAAATCAAAAATCAAATATATATAAGCAAGTACTATAATATTGAAACACGAAAACTTTTAGTGGCTCTTTAAAAGCTGGGAAATTTTGTAAATTGTAACTTTTGGCTCTTCTGTTTCAATAGGTTGCCGACCCCTGCTCTAGGGACTAGGGAATGGACTCCATTAGAGTTGACGAATTAGCTCCATTAGAATAGATGAACTTTAATTATAAGTACCCTGTATTTTGTTGAGGGCGGCAAACCTAACGCTAGCTTAATCTCAGGCATATCATAAAACAAAAATTTATTCTCATGCGTATTATTTATCTGTTTACTGTCTTGATGGATTGTCCGTATATTTCTTGCAAACATACATGCAATCCACTGGCAGGAAATCGAGTGCACTCTGCCTACGTCACACACATCTACGTTTCTGCTTACACATTGTACTGCAGTAAAACTTCGATTGAAAATCAGTTTCTGGAATATGTCATCTTCTAAAAAGTAAATTAATGTACGTGGGTTTATAGTATTACAATACATTTCTGTAGATTCAAAGTGAATTTCAGTAATTTTGAATTTTACTGCAGATATATTCCCTTTCAAAATGGAAAATAATTGCTAGCACCAATTACTACCTTAAAACATGGAAATAATTTCATATGTCAATTTTCGAATACATTCAAACCCGGATGGCAAATATTTTCAAAATTCAGGCATCCCAATTTCACTAAATTTTGTCTTCAAATCTAAATAACATTGGATGACGTGGATCCTTATTAATATTAATGCATAATTAAGAGTTTTAAAAACTAAGCTATGATTTTTTTAAAAATTTTGTTACATACTCTTATGTTTGCTGGGCTGCAAAGATTCCCTTTATGGGCAGCGAGTTTGAAGCCCCTGCTGTACAAAAGTTGTTTTTTCAAATTCTGAAACTCGTACATAACGAAGCTAAATATTATTTAATTACACGTTGGAAATACTATACGGAGTTTTTTTGCTTTTGTTCCTGCAGCGATACTCGTAAAAGCCTTGTATGGCCGAACCAATGTTGTTTTACTTTATGCCATTTATGTATATTTCATTTTGGGAGGAAGTCTGCACAGCAGCTTTGCAATAAATCAAACAGTACACAACAGTACACAATAAATCAAACAGTAGTCACTTCATGACTAGGTACCAGATTTAGTTTAAATTCTGAACTAAAGAATTGAAGGTGTGAAAAAATATTTAGGCTACATTTCAACACTAGTTATTTATTTAAAAATAATTACGCCATCAAAAGTATTCTTGTCTAGATAACGCAAAATGATGTTGGTATTCTTGGTTCACATTACAACATCGTCTTCTTCGACGATGACTTTTGCTTCAATGTTAGATTAGCTTTAGCCTCGTCAGTATTTGCACATAATGCAACAAAGCTGTTTGTGAGCAGTGAAAAGGAAATGTTTTCGAACATCATAATTCGATGGGAGGTTCCCGCTTCCTTACACCCTACGTTAAATCAGTCGGCTTTACAATGAAGAACAGTGGAATTTCCGAGAATGTCAGTTTTTACAAGCTATTGCATCGATCTTTCATAAGAAACATTCCTCAATTGAAGGAGCACAACTGTACCAAATGTAACGCCGTACTGAATCTGTTTGAGAGACTGACAATTTGCTGAAGAAATAATTTAGAAAGTCTTGCTTGAACAAATATTGCCTCAAATCATTTACATTTTCCAAAAACATTTCCGACATTAAAAAGACGGAAGAAAAAATTTCCCAAGCATTTGTATGCGAATGTACATGTTTATAAAAGTTTCACCACTATTTTAATGCAATTCTTATTTATATAAATTTTATTTTTTTTTAAGTAAGACAGGTTCTTTCATCCTTCACCTTTTTTTTTTATTTAAATCTCGGGTTTTTATTTCCGAGCTGATAAACAAAAATTACAGCTGTCGTTTTTATTATTTGAACCGTTCAGATGAAACAATTTTATCTAATATGAGATTTCAGAGCCATCTGCTAGCTGAATGGATGAAGTTATCTGACATAAATTTGGAAATGGATGGGAGGGTGAAATTCCAACAATATTATACATTTCAAATATTGTAAAAATGGGGAAACGAAGTAAAAATTAGAGAAAAACTTATACGGCAGCTGATTTGGTATCTTAGAAGGGATAGATTTCAAAAATATTTAGTCAGTGAAAAAATAAGTTTTGTGGTCTAATATTTTCCGATGTTTCCAAGGAAAACCTCCGAACGCTTTCATTCTTTAAATATTTAAATTTCCCCAAAAATGCCCCCAGTACATATCCACTATTCCAAAATATGTTTGTGCCAAATTTTGTAGATCTTTGTACAACTCTCTGCCCTCCGTAATGCAAACACACACCTACAAACTATCGCACGTTCTCCTTTCTTATTCATACATGTGTAAAATCGCTACAGGTGTTTTGACATAATTTTTTTCAATATTTGGTAAAAACAAAAGAAATTACGCTTTTATTGATATCGTTATATATAGCTTCTAGCTGAAACCCGAGACTTCATTCACGTAGCATAATTATTCGATTTTTTTATATCAAGTAATTCATAAACAAAAACCCTTTATGGTCTGAAACGTTTAATTAAAATGAAAATATCAAGCAAACCAAACTATTTTTAAAAACAGTCGGAACTTAATTTTCCTTATAAATTATTAATTTATAAAAATGACATGAAATGTAATTAAACATTTTCATATTTGAATTTAATTTATATAGATAAGCATTCGAAGGAATGGAATTCGATGGTTGTTTACAAACTTTGAATATAGATCAGACATACAGAAATAAGTCATTTTTACAACAGAATTTTGGGTATTAACCCTTTGACTAAGACTTTTAAAACAAATAAAATTTTTCACCCAGAGTTCTATGCGAATGAAAATAATATGCTCCAAATAAGCCAAATTTATTGATAGGAGTTAACTTTTCTATGAGCAGATTTTACCAAAGGCTGGGACATAATAGTTCCAAAGCCAAAAAATATTATATTTTAATGCCTGGAAAATGATTATAATTAGTTATTGAGAAAACGAATATATATATTTACAAAAGTTCATCAATATATATTGAAAGAACATGACGGGAGGCTGTCTTTTTTAAACAGTCGCTGATGTTAAAGGTGCAGGACAACTTTCCTCGCGAGACTCTTTTGTTTCTCAAAGTTTCACTTTGTTACTCGCGATTCTCTTTTGTTTCTCGAAGCTTCTCGGATTCTCTTTGTAACTCACGAAACTCTTGTTTCTCGATGTTACACGCGATATTCTTGTTTCTTGAAATTTCTCGCGATTGTCTTCTGTTTCTCTGAAATACTAATGTATGGAAAATTGGCGAAATAAAATAAGAATAATGTTACAATGAAAACTGTTTTACTTCTTAATAAAATATATTATAATGCCAATTCTTTTGTTATGAATTCTTCAATCGTGCGTGGATATGTTACAATTCTGTGTAGGATTGGTCGATGATATGAAAAGTAAAGTACATAATTTAATAAATGGTGATTAATGTTTATTGTAAAAGTTGAATCAATATATGAATTCCACAAAGTACTTGGATAATTTGTTGCCACCATATTCAATACATTTCTGTACATCCAAAGAGAATTTCAGTAATTTTGAATCTTACAGGATATTTATTCCATTTCAAAAAGTAAATAATTGCTTGTACCAGTTACTACTTTAAAAAATGGAAATAATTTCACATGCCAATTTTCGCAAACATTCAAACCCGGATGGCAAATATTTGTAAAATTCAGGCATCCCAATTTCACTAAATTTTGTCTTCAGATCTAAAGAACATTGTATGTTGTGGTTCGTTATTAATAATAATGCATAATTAAGATTTTTAAAAATTAAGCTATGAAATTTTTATTAAAATTTTTGTTACATACTGTTATGTTTGCTGGGCTGCAAAGATACCCATTGTGGGCAACGAGTTTAAAGCCCCTGGTGAATAAAAGTTTTTTTTTTAATTCTGAAACTTGTACATACAAAGGAAAATAATATTTAATTACACGTTCGAAATACCATACGGTATTTCTTTTGTTTCTGCAGCGATACTCGTAAACGCCTTGTATGGCCGAACCAATGTTATTTTACTGTAAGCCATTTATGTATATTTAGTTTTTGGGAAGAAAGTCTGCACAGAAGCTTTACAATACATCAAACAGTATATAACTTTTATGACTAGGCATCCAATTTAACTTTAAATTCTGAATTAAAGAATTGAAGGTGTGAAAAAATATTTAGGATACATTCCAATACTAGTTATTTATTTAAAAATAATGTAACCATCAAAAGTGTTTCTGTCTAGATAACCCAAAATGATGTAAGTATTCTTGGTTTAATTTACATCATCACCTTCTTCGACGATGATTATTGCTTGAATATTAGAATAGTTATAGCCTAGTCAGTTCTTGAACATAATGCAACAAAGCTGTTTGTGAGCAGTGAAAATGAAATGTTTTCGAACATCATAATTCGATGGGAGGTTCCCGCTTCCTTCTGACCTACGTTAATTCAGTCGGCTCTATAATGGTGAATAGCGGAGTTTTGTTACTTATTACATGATGATGCATCAATCCCTCAAAATAAACATTCCTCAATTGAAAAGTGCACAACTATCCCAAATGTAACGCCGTTCTAAAGCTGTTTGAGAGACTGACAATTTACTCAAGAAATAATTTATAATGTAATGCTTGAACAAACATTGCTTAAAATCATTTACTTCTTATACATTTTCCAGAAACATTTTCTACATTAAAAAGACGTAGGAAAAAACGAAGCATTTGGATACGCATGTATATGATTATAAAAGTATCACCACTATTTTAATACAGAATTTTCTTTTATAAGTTTTATTTTTTATACTTTCATAAGTTGTGGAGCAACAAATTTTGCTATCATTTAAAGCTCGGATAATTATAGACGAAGTTTTTATTATTTGAAGCGTTCAGATGAAAAGATTTTTTCTGATATGAGATTTCAGCGCCATCTGTTAGATCAATGGATGAAGTTATCTGACAAGAATTTGGAAACGGATGCGATTGTGAAATTGCAACAATATTACACATTTCCCAAATATTGGAAAAATGGGGAAACGATGCTAAATTAGAGAAAAGTTATGCAGCAGCTCATTTGATATCATAAAAGGGATAGATTTTGAAATTATTTAGTCGGTGAAAAAATAATTTTTGTAGTCTAATATAATAAGTGAAAAACTCGGAATTCTTTCAATTTTTAAATTATTTAAATTTTCAAAACAAATGCCCCAAAGAACATATCACCTCATCCAAAATATTTGTTGCCAAGTTTCGTAGCTCTTTCTCCAGAGGTCTGACCTCCGTAATGCAAACACACACCTACAGACTCTCGCACATTCTACTTTCTTATTCAAACATGTGTAAAAAAGCCACAACTGTTTTTACGCAAATTTTGGAGACATCATGATTTGCTTTATTTCTTCAATACTTATTAAAAACAAAAATAATTACGCTTATATTGATTAATATTGTTAAAAACGTGTCAAGTACTGGACACTTTGTGGTCCGGTTCCTGCAAAATTTTAAATAAATGGAGCCTCGTAATCTTCCTCCTGGAAACTTCCTTTAATCAGGAGTAATTATCAAAATGTGAAAGTAATACTAAGCAGAGTTAAAATTTCTAATATTAGATTTTTTTCGTGTCTGATGGGACATAGTATACCTCCAGATGAAAATCAGCCGATGCTTCTCTTGTGGGTTCGATAACAGACAGAGAGCATGAAAGTTCATCAAGCATAAGCTCAGAATCCCCGAAGTGAAATCGTAAAAAAATCCGGTTGCAATTATGATGTATTGTTGTGTAATGCAAGGATCAAAGTCTGTCGAATAATTGCAGGGATTCCGATTGTAGAACCAATTGAATGTTAATTTGAAAACTTCTTAAAATCATGTTTTAAATCAGCGAAATTCTCTAGCAACACATTTGTAAAAATCTCTCGATTTGATTTGAAATGTATAACATTGTTTTAGGTTTGTAAAAAATAAACCCATTGTAGCATTTGGACACTATCGTCTTCTAGAATAACGCTCACTTATTGTTTCATAACAATTTTTTGGAATCTTGCCTTTCGTCAGATTAATTGAGAAAAGTTTGACTCACATTCAAAGCAACTATTTGTTCGCAAAATCGAATAATATAGATTATTCATTTTTTTTGTAGAGTCATATATCACGGATATTCGATAACTCGAATCTAACGAGACCAAAATAAAATTTAGACCTATTAAAAATTCGATTTAAAAAATCGGTGCCTCACTTTTCACCTCACTTTTAATACCCGCTCATCGTTGGTGCCTCAATGACGATTAACAAACTTACATGGATGTACAGCAGAGGTTTTAATCAGCACGGAGAGAAAGCAAATATGATTTCTCCTGGATTAAACGACCGCAGTGTCCTCATTTTGTGCTCCTAGAATTAACCAATTTGATCCCTTCTTGTTATGCGAAAAATGCATGATTGATGCCATGTTGTCTTCGACGTCTTCGTTATGAATTAATTGGAATGTTATCGCTAAATATTATAGTTTTTGATATTTTTGATGTACTTTCATTAAATATAGATTTTCTAATGAAATTAAGTACATTATGAGATGAAATGATGGACTTTCTTCGAAAGATTTAGGCCATTATTCAAGTGTCCTTGAGGTGAAAACAATTAGATTTAATATATTTCGAAACTCATAAAAATGATTTAAATTACTGAAAACGTTAAAAATAACTTTCGTTTATTTTTCCTGCAATATAATTTCCATTTTCGTGCTATAGAATTTTATCTTCTCATCTTAATATGAAAATGTAATACTAACGTAACATGCATTATTTCTTCAAATATTCTTCCCAATCTTGTGTTTTGGTAGATTTATTGTCCTACATATGACAAACGACATCACTACTAGGAACATAAAAAAAATGAAACCTTATCCAGAATTTCCAATCAACTAACAGGAAACACTCAAACTTTCTCATACGATAAAGAACTTCACAGAAAAAGAGAATTAAATTCTTCTCCAGAATATTATGTTTAATGTACATTCACCTGGAAATTTAAGCAAATATTCCACATTCGAAATGCAAAAATTCTAGCTAACGTGTATTTATTATATAGCACAGGCATAATGGAAAAAGGGAAAGAAGAAAAGATCTTCATAATGTATTTGTTTTAGAGCGACCATTTGGTAACACTGCATTTTGTTCATGCAGAGTATTACCAAGCTAATACAAGTTGTGTTACAGTAATAAATTAAAAGCTAAAAACTTTTTTCCACTCGCGTACTGCATAATTGTCAAAGAAGGACCTTCGTCGCCAACGTTGCATCCAAAAGTTTCAATCTGCAGCAATCCATCTTGAAAAGAATAATCTTTCTATTGCTTTTCTTCAGAATGTTTTTTTCTTTCGGCTTTCATCAATCGATGTTGAACATCTTTTCAGCACCCTTTTAACACATCTTAAAGGTTTTCTAGAAAGGATTTCGCAATTGAGTTTGTGTTGATAAATTGTTGTCAAGAGTTTTTATTTCTGTAAAAAAATTCATTGATAAAATTCAATGAGCGGAGGAAATACGTTTGTGTGTTTGTTTATACTCTCAAGGGCGTCATTTACGTGCTATTTGTTTCAAGTTAGAGAATTCTTATAAACAAAAATGGAATTTAGATTCGGGTGAAAAGCCAGTGGATGTTAAAACTACGTCTTTACATTCTGTGATGAATAATAGAGGTGGAGTTTTGTTGCGATATCTTAAGGCAGAAATTATCGGTAGCTCTTCTCCTCGATGGCCGCCTGGTTCGGTTCCTGTGTGTAGGGCTGAATATTTGCGAAATAAATAATTTTTTTTAAATACAGCAATTTCATTGTTGCGCTAAAAAGTATATTTCCTTATACACATTATTTTCTAATTTTTAGTTTTTATTTAAAATTTATTATTATAAATAGTATGATATCCTGTCAAGATTTTCCTCAAATTATGCAACAAAAATTTAATTATGTCAAGGAATCATTTGATAACCTTTTTCTGAAAATATTAAAATAGAGTACTGTCATCAAGAACACACAATTGTACAATAAACACTAGTAAGTAAATGCAAAATGAATTTTAAAATTTCATTTTCACAAACAAGAAGCAAGTCAAGTTGAAAGATACCATAAAAACAAGCTTTTAAATGAATAATAACAAGAAATAATAAAGCAAAGTGCCAGAGACTATCATGCTTCTGAAACCAGCTTTCGAAATTTAAAAATCTTCATAATAAACTCCAGCTCACCAATTGAGAAAGAAATGTCCTTAATGAAAAAGTTGCCTTTCTTTAAAGAGTTAAGTGGATTAGAGTAGAAGAATTGGGCTCGTACTTGTATCAGGATTATCATGATCCTTAGACACCTTAAAAAAAACAAATCGTAAAATTTGGAGATTTTGAGTTATAAAGGACAACCGATACCGGAGAGAAGTTAAAAGCGAAAAAAGTTGAAAATATAGAATAACAGCTTCCTTTTATTAAAAAATAATATAAATATTTTATGAATCCGTAATTCAAAAAGAAAAAGCAAAACATTAACACTCTTCATTGGGTTTTAAGTTCATTTTTATTGATTTGAAAACTTGCATATTTATTTTGGTCTTTTAATGCTACTTCAACATCTAATTTGCTTAATCTTTCTTGTTCAACATGGAATAGAGTTTTACTGTTAGACAGTTTTGCCAATTCATTATTATGCGTATGTATTTATTGTATCTATTAATATATTACGTTGATGCAAAAAGGAGCATGCGCTTAACATGTTCTTCCACGGCTAAATAAAAAGATTTTTGACGCGTGCATGGAAGAACATGTTAAGTGCAAAAGCATTAATAAATTTCTCTGTAATTATTAGAGCTATTGATATGTCGTTAAGCATAAAAAAATTTGAATTCTTTTTCGTCACTGAAGTGCCGAAACAGTAAAAATTGAGTGTAAAACCAAAAAACTGTAATCCCCTAAATTTTAAATCTCGTTTTTAGAAAATTGGCTTATTTGTCACTTAAAATGTTTATCGACCAAACTGTCAATATCTTTTCAACTGCCAATTACTGACGGAATCAATATTTATTTAAATTTTATATCAAGTTAAGATTACTGTTCCATTAGCAGCATATAATTTATAATTTACCTTCGTTATATTCATAGCTGTAGCTGCGATTATATTGACATCAGCTCCGCTGTCTACGAGGATGTGCAAATTTGATCTTCGGTAACGGAAGAACAAACGAAATTTGTGAAATTCCTTTACAAATTATTGAGCATTGATCGTCGTTGAACTTACTGCAGATTGGAATTTTCCTGATTATCTTGTGGTTTTTTAATCCAACTTGTAAGGAAGCAGACTTTTCTCTGGAAAAAGTTTTGAACCAAATCGAAAATGAAAGTACTACGATTTTCCTTTGGGTTTAAAATTATTGTGCCGGTTCCTTCGAGATCGATTACGAAAAGAATTGTTATTTCGTGTTTTTGGTATAAGTCCAGTGTTAATATTTAATCCAATAATTTGCTATTATGAATTTTTAATTTCTTATAACAATTCGTTAGAATAATTTTGTATATTATTTTTACTGCAAATTTCGGTTTTAGGGCTCATATTTCAACTCCTGTCATCAAAATTGCCAAATTATCAATATCTTCTTCACTGACAATTAAAATATTTTTGAACGACTCAGGTAATTCAAAACCTCAAAGTTTTAGTCCCAAGTCTCAAAGTTTTAATCAGATGTCAATTTTCAGAAACATCTTAATTACTTACTGATAATTATATTTGTAACAATTGACTCGGCGTTAAATCATCTAATTTAATTCCAGTGATTAAAGATTGAATTCTTGTATTTTCACTTTCTTTAAATAAAGTCAAGAGTCTGGTTATGGAATTTAAATATTTAGTTCGGTCATCACTGCTTATGATTTTCCATACTTTTTCAACAAATTTGGGATCCATTTGAGAAATTAAATAGTTAAATTTTGTTTATTGAACAATGATACCGCTTATTTTAAATTGAGCCTCTACTTGATAGAACAATATTTCCTGTTCATCTATACAGAGAAAAAAATTTGTTTAGTATATCAAATATAAAATGCGAATCCCCCATTTCAAATATCGTTATTTTTTTAGAATTGCTACAATCTATTTAAAACCAGAAATCATCATCAGTATTTAATATTATTATCAATAAAATTAATTATGATAATAAATGAATGTTATGAAAAATATTTACAAAAAATGTTAAATGCTGAGTCAGCTATAATTCAGCTAGTAGTAAATATTTGATAAAAGTTTATAAACACGTATTAAATTTATTCGTGTTTATCATGAGTGATATGTAACATTTTACGCTACACAGGGAATAACACCCTGGGTTTCCATTCGAAAAGACAGAAATGAAAGTGGGTAGATTTGTGTATAGAGGATGTCGGCGCTACGTACCTTTATCAAACTCTGGAATGAGACCCTTTTCACTTCTTTTTTATATTTAGTATCTCTTATATGATACCAATTGAGTTTGCATACAATTATTTTTCCGATTTTAACATCGTTTACCCTGTTGTCCAATAATTTAAATGTATAATTCTGAATATTTTTTTCCTCCCACCTGTTTACGAATAAAATACATTCATAGGGCTAACAGATGGCGCTGTGACCTTAAAATAAGTCCCTGCAGAAGATAATGCCTCCAACTCTAACTTTCGTTTAGCAGTACAAGTGAAATAATTTAACAAGAGATATTAAAATTAAGTTTCATTTAACAGCCCGGACCTAAAAGACCAAGCTTTAAATTAAGGAATTTGATGAAGAAACCTTAAAATAAAAAGTCTTTTTCAATAAAATTCTAAATAGAAAAGTTTTGATTTTAAATAGTGGTAGCTTTCTCTAGGCGCTTTTTATTCACATCTAATGGTAGTTTCGACTTGCTTTTAATGTATTAACTAAGTCTTGAAAATGAATATAATAGTCGACGATTCTAAAAAGATTTTGTTCAATCAATACTTTCTGAATTATTTCTTACGCAAAACGTCAGTCTTTCAAACTGGCGTTAAGTTTAGAAATATTACGGTCTTCTCAATTGATGAACGTCCTTGTATTTTAGTTTCGTTTATTGCAAAATACATTTTTTAACAAGAAAGTTGACAGTTTCGAAAAGAAACTTCACGAATTTCCCAAAAATTATCATTTTAACATATTAATTAAAATAGAGAGTTAAAAAAAGCGGTTTTCCCTGGTTTTCTGCATATAGCTCAAAAGCCATTAATTTTATGTATATATCTTCATTATATGCCAAAATAATCAGCTCAAAATTTCCTACAACTTAGGTCTGTACAACTTTTGCAGGACTGCTTGTTTCTGAGCTGACGAAACGCCACTGCTCAGTACAGTCCGGAAGAAAAGAAGCCAGCCCGCATTATTTTGCCTTCGTTCATCACGTATTAAAAATAAAAAAGCACCAATGGAAACACACAGTTTTCTTTAAAAATTTCAAAACTACATGAAAATTTACGCTGGAGCACTAAGTTTCATCTTATCAGCAATTTTTTTCGCGATTATAAGCAAACGAAATTTTGAGTTTTTAATGTTAAAGTTTTGAATAATTATTGAAATCTTGAGAAATAATATAACTATTGATATAGAATTTTTTTATGTAGTGGTACGAATTATTCTGCACATTTTACTTTTTATTTTAAAATAATTTAGAGTACATGAACTATTTTATCAAATTTGATGTTAGAACATTTTTGAATAAATGTTATTTATAATAACTAACACTTATAATAAATTTATAAGTGCTGACACTTAAAAATTTAACAGTATTCGAAGCAACTGGCGATTTCATAAGCCTATGCAAAATTTCACCATATTTGAAGAAGAATTTCTTAAGTTAGATTATATTACCTATTTTTGCTGTCAAACGATGCACTTGAGGGGGCGTGATATATTTCGAAAACGCTTTCATCATTAATTATAATCCTTACACCATTTTATTTTAAGAAAATTAAATATAAAAACATTTAACCAATTATATATATATATATTAAAACTTTAAAATTAAAGTGGTGTAATATTACAGTATTTAATTTTTTTATGTATCAAGTCTTAACGATTGTAAAATGTAGATCATTACTTTGAAAAAGCATTTAAAGTGAGAAATAATTTAAAATGCTACTACCGACATTTAAATGCAAGCAGAGAACTTTTTCGATTTAAATGTGGATAAGACTTTTCTTTTTCTTTCTTCGCAGTATCGATGGCAGTTGTTAAGCCCCATTATTGTACCCGCCACGAAAAGTGAGACTCCGCTTACTTATTCAGCAGCTTCTCTTTCACGTAGTCGTGGTAACCCCAGTGGGACTGCATTTCACTAATACGAGGGACTTTTCCAAATTAAGTTCCATCATGATTTTTCTCAAGGAAGTTTTATTACAAACAGAAACATACAACGACATAACAAAGTACAAAACTTTGGTTATTCTCCACATATTCGCCATTGATATTGATACATTTGCTATACCGTAAAATCAATTTCAAGGAATCATCCTGGTAAAAATCGGTGCCCAGCGAGCGAAAGTAGTTCTTCACAGCTTGTTTCTGAAGTGACATACCGATAGTGCTGATTTCCATACAGAAAAAATGGGAATGTCTGATGGAGCAAGATCGTTACTGTAGCCCTGGTCATCCCATCTCTCCCATCCAAGAAGATAAACTTTTGTATTCGTTGCTGTGTTGGATCTTGCATTATCGTCTCCCCTCGACTCAAGAGCACTGGTCTCTTGCGTGGAATGATGAACCTCAGTTTGGTGAGGGTGTCGAAATAGCGTGCCGCATTGATGGTCCCTGAAGTGAAGAAATCTATGAAATGGACACCCTTTGCGTCCTAGAACTCTGTCAGCACAACCTTCCCTGCGGTTTGCGACACACTTGTTACGGTTGATCTGGGGTGTTTCCATGTCTTAGAGGTGGTATCTGGGGGAAAGTTGTGCACCCATATCTCATCGCTTCTAATGATCCTGAAAAGAAAAAGAAATTTGAAGAGGTGCGGCAGACTGTTAAATCATCCATTCCTCACTCGGCATCAATTTCTACAGGATGGTTTCTTGAAATTGATTTCATAGCACGACAATTATATCAATGTTCGTGACGCATATATAGACAAATAGCCTAAATTTTTACTTTATGTTTTTCATGACGATCCTTGCGAAAAATTAGGATGAAATTTCCTTTCGGAACGTCCGTCGTACTCAAATTCTTTCCAAAATATTTGTCCTGAAATGATTATTATTTTCTTGAAAATTGTGGTAAGAAAAAATATTTGAACATAATGAAGAAAGAATCCTAACCTTATCACGAGGATCATCAGGTAGTTAAAGTAAGCGATTTCATAGTTTCGGCAACTTTGGAAATATTCCAGATTCTATTGTGGTATTTTCAGAGTAATTTATTTTAGTGTATTTATACAAGGCCAGTGTGCTTTGACTTATTAAATTAAATTGAAAAATAGAATAAATTTTAAAAGGCTATTCTTAGAATTTTTAAAAATGTTTTCAGCTTTACTTGCTGTGATTACTGAATTATTATTACTATTTCGGATAATTGCTTTTGATGAGATTTTTCTGTATAAATATAAAGATTATAATCTTTTATCGTCTTTCCAGACAAAAAATTGTTTTATATTTAAAACTTAAAATTTAAAGCAAATTTTTAAAAACCTCTTCTTCAATTTTATAAAAAAAAT
>BGPR01006752.1:14295-77182 GCA_013235015.1 Araneus ventricosus | reverse complement strand
ATATTTTGCATGTTACGTAGAAAAGTGTCAGGTACAGTGTGCTTTAAATTATATGAGGTACAAAACGGAAAATAATTTAATTTTAAAAAAAGAGTAAATTGACACATCCAAAATACTCACTTAATCATATAAAAAGGAGAAAATGAAAGATTTCATCCATATTTTCACACTGAAATTAAACTAAAGAATAATTTTAATATTTAGAAATACTCAATAATAACGATACAAAAATTCTCGTTTTATAACTTTCGGAACTCAAAAAATAAATTACTCTTAGGGTTATGATGAATGATTTTAGAGCTATAAAGCATTAGTAGTACATAAGCTAAGTAAGCCAAAATTTGAGAATGATTATCAAAATTTTTGTATAATGTAGCAACATTTGTCTTGCAACCATGAACTCATTTGAAATGACACCATTGTGTTTGGGCAGCAAGTCGTCAATTATCGGAAAAAATATGTATGACACAAAATGTATTGCTTAATTAGAAATAAAAGTAAGCATATTTAATGTTTCTAAGAATATTTACTATTACAAGAAATCAAGAATTCACATTAACTTAATATAAATAATTAAAATAAAGGATTCACATTAACACGCTATGTCGCCTTTCTGAGCGAACACACACTGGCGAAGAAAAATCTTTTTTAGAGAAATCTAAAGTCAATACCTGTTAATACAAACATGCATTTAAAGGGAAAAAAAACTGTGATCTGAATGTGCACTGCTGGTTTTTGCGTGATTTTTTATTGCAGTTTAAAGATAACTGTGGACAGTGGCGAATCCAGGATTTTGGTCTGGGAGGGGCTGAGGTCTAAAAAATTTTGTATCGTCAAAACATTTTGTATCGTTCTGAATGTCAAACCTCATGGCTTATGCAAACCAAACCACTTTAATTTAACAGACTTTTCTCACCTGACAATAAGAATCATAAATAACACTATAATACTTTTGATAATTTAATAGAAAATACAATGAAATAACTATCCAAAAAATGTTTTCGACTCTGTCAACCCTACAAGTACAAGTGGAATGACTAGGAAAGTAGGAAAATTTTCGAGTCTGTCAATCCAGAAAGCAATGTTGTCATGTTTTTTTTTCATTTTTTGAAAGAATGGGAAATAAAGAGCAAACAGTTGTAGTGATTTTAAATAAGATTCAAGAATTCTGGTTTAGCTGTGGGAGGGGCTGCAGCCCCATGGCCCCCCTGGATTCGCCACTGACTGGAGATGCAAACCATCGAGCATATAACTATAAGCCAAATGATTCCTTTTAATTAACGGCGATTGTTGAAGTTTAAGAATGATAACTATGTCTGGTAAAGAAAAGACAGACTGTGTTTTTACATTTAATTATAGGGGGCCGTTATGGCCAAATGGTAAGATGTCGGTTTCGGGGGAGAATAGCAGAAAACTCTACTCAATGCCCCTGCGCCTGGAATCATTAAATGAGACCCCTAATTAGTTGGATAGGCATGGACTGGAAAAAGTGAATGTTACGAAAGATTCGAATAGAATTAAAAATGCATACATGTGGGAATGGTACTTTCCCAGCATAGCTTTTTTCCTAAATTTAATCGCTGAAGTTTAATTCCTTCCAAATAATATATTTTCCACTCTGGCGAACGACTCTAATTTGAATAAATGCTAAGTCAGCAGAAGGATATCGAAAGATAAAGATCACGCGCTATTACCTCACAGACCACGTGACTCGCGTAGGCGTTTCGTTCTCTGCTGAAACGCCATGTAACGTTTCCATCTTTAGCAAAGGCAGATCGCTCCGAGAATAGACATGTAACACAAGTCTGGCAATTTTACGGGCTACGGGGTTTTCCCCGCTAGCAACAGAGGCGATGGTTTTGGCTATATTATTTTAACGTAATGTAAGTTATATCTTTAACTAAGTTAGCGCTAAGTAACTTAAACTATAACCCTCTATTCTATCTCTAATGTGTAAATATAATCATTGCAATTATCTTCATTTATTCATGTTTGCTTGTCTCAAAATAAACTTAATTAGTATCTAAACTGAGTTATCTTCAATTGTCTTCTTGTGTGTTTGCTCCCTTAGGTTCGCGAGTAGATAATTTTCCTTTTCAATTTAGACTGGTTTGGGGAATAAACTTCACCTTTTACATATAATTTGTTGGCTTCGACCGAGAAAGAAAGATCAATTCCTACATAATTTGAGTGATATTGGTGAAAATTTAATTCTCCCAAACCAGCACTATACATACATTGAACAAAGGAAGGCAGACAGTATGAAAAATATCATTGAGAATAAAAAAGTACAGAAATAAAGAAAAAAAAAGGGCAAAAAGAATATATATGCCCAAAACAATAAAAACAACAAAAATTGGGCTAACAAAAATCGCAATGGGTAATAAGAACAGCACAAAAAGGAAACACGAAAGAATATAAAAACGAAACAAAAATAAAATAAGTACAACAAAAGATGAACATGTTATTCACAGAGAATAAATGAATATCAAACGTTACAAAAAGAACACAATACATACAAAAATGTTTTAAAAAATGTAATAACCAAGTTAATAGTAATTGTTTACAAATCGAATGTCAATGAACTACCAAAATTGATGAAGTAATAAATTGGTTGGCTTTCTAATCAAGAAGCTTAAAGAGCTGACTGTTGTCATGACCTCTATTAAATGCTAACTTTTATAAGGACACTTCTCAACACACAGAAATATTATCATTATGGATATATTTTCAAATAATGTTGATGACATTTCTTTCATGCTATAACTAGTGTATGGCTTAGTTCATAAGAATCAGAAATGTGATCGTCCACAGAATTTGTACAAAGACCTTATGTTTGTATGCGAAACAGCCATTGCAATGTTTCTAATGCTGTGTTGAATTCATACCATTAAATAAATCGGTGGCGAATCCAGAATTCGGGTCTGGGGGAGGGCTGTGGACATAAACATTTTGTATCGACGTGACGAATGTCAAACCTCATAGCTTATGTAAACTGAAACACTTTAACTTTACAGACTTTACTCACCTGACAATAAGAATCATAAAGAGCACTACAATACTTTCGATAATTTAATGAAAAATACAATGAAATAACTAGACAAAAAATTGTTTTCAACCGCGCCAACGCTATAAGTACAAGTGGAATGACTAGAAAATTAGATAAATTTTCGAGCCTGTCAAGCCAGAAAGCAATGCTGTCACGTTTTTTTTATTATTTTTTAAAGGGTAATTAAGGATAAACAGCTGTAGTGATTTTAAATAAAATCAAGAATTCTAGTTTAGCTCTGGGGTTTAGCATGGCATACCCAAGGAGGTGGATTGGACGCGCGGGACCCATTGCTTGGCCTCCACGTCCACCGGATCAAATCCGTGTGACTTTTCCTATGGGGTCACCTTAAATTACTCATTTATGTGACGCCTGTGGATACACCAGAGGATCTCATAGTATGGATTGTCGTCGCTGCGGCCGACATCAAAAGCATACCTGGTATCTTCGAGCGTGTCCGGGAATCGGTTTTACGTCGTTGCAGACTGTGCAATGACGTCAGGGGCCGCCACTTCCAACAATTCTTGTAATAATTAATAAAATAAATCATTTTGTAGTTATTATTGTACTTTTGTGGTTCCAACGTGACGTCGAAACCTGCATGCGTTTTTCGTGATTTCCACCCTCTCAACGTGGTTTACGACACTACGTTCCATCGCAATTTTTGCTCCTCTTAATGTCTACTAACGAGTTTGTCGGTCCAATAACATAACACCTGTATGTTATGAATGTAATTAAAATTCTAATTTATTTAGATAGTTTCTGTCTACTACTCACACTTTTGCGATTTTTCTTTATTCCTTTCTTCCAAAATCGCATAACAAAATTGCTTTGGATGTCTTATATTGCTTCGTTATTTCGGTCCTTTTGTGCCATCATGACTTGAAAGTCGTTATAATTAGAGAGCCACTAATATCTTTTGAGCATCCATATGCTGCAGATGTTGCAGAAATATAAGATTCATCAAATTAGGTTATCTTTGATATAAACACAGTATAAATGCACAATCAACTTTAAAATAAAGTTTAACAAATTCTGGGCCATAAAAATAGGCCTACACAAGAACAAATGGGAATCTCAGTAAATACTGTGGTTTCGATGGCAGGTATAATAGTAACAATAGTTGGACAATAAAAACACCAAAAATATTAGATTTTTTTGCCATGGCGAATTTCACATGGAAAGAAATATCTGAAAACAGAAATAAATGTAATGAAAATTCACAGTATTTTAATTATTGAAAAGTAATTAACTTTCAATTTAAAAATATAAAAAATACATATATCTGATGAAATACGAAGTCTTTATTTTCTTGTTTGTACAGAAACATTTTTTTTCAATCCGGCATGCTATTATATACTGACATACAAAAGTTAAGGAACATTTCGTAAAATGCAAGAAATTTGCATTAATACGAAAACTATGTTTCGAAATCAGTTCTGGAGAATCGTGTGACATTCAATAGAATATCATATACATATTACAGTGAAGATTCGGTCACGAGGGCGATTAGGGGGACCACCAGAAAGGGATGAAGGCGAAAATGGAGTTTTACCCACCCTGTTTCACAGAAAGCTGATAACGAGATGTAACTTTTATCAGTGGTTATGGTTTAATGTGCATAATATTTACAAGCATTTTCGTAAGCATAGCATAAATAGTCGGGAAGATTTAAGTGTTTCTTTAAAAATTCTCAAATTTTTCCGCATATGTTTTGCTTTTAACATGCAGAGTTTTCATTCAAATTATCTTTGCTTTTAACATGCAGAGTTTTCATTCAAATTATTCGAAATTTACAGAACATTTGACAATATGTTACAGAAGTATTGTATTAAACTTTGAAGTAAATACGTTGAATATTAGAGTAAATATGAGTGTCTGTACTAAATAATTTTTTACTGCTTATGTGCGAGACGCAGCGGAATTTTTCAGTCATAACGTCAAAGCCAGATATATAGAGCAACTTTAAAAAAAATTCCAGTTGAATCCCATTAAAATTCAGAAAGCTGTAGGCATTTCAGTGAGGTGAATTTCAATTTCTCTTTAAGAGAAGTTAAATGATGATCTTTGCACAACTGACATTTTTTAAACTTTGATCTTTGAATGGTATTCGAGAAAATACAATTTAAATAATGTATTTAATTTATAAGTGTTCATGGTATTCAAGATTTTCAATTTTGCTAAAATTTAATGTTACTGTTCGAAGATTCAAATAAAAAAATATCAGTTAATAATTAAAATTATCAGTTATACATTAATAAATATCCCTCACGGAACATAATCATAAGTTATTTGGATGAATGGTTTGTAAAATATTAATTAAAAGTTTAATTCTGAGACCCAATAGAGAAAATATCAAGCGAGATTACATATAAACATTTTGAATAAAATATTCATTTTTAATACTGTTGCTTTTACTATTTTCATTATGCTTTTGCTATAATAGTTTGGTTGTATAGAAACACTGCTTGAATGCAATTTATTAATAATGAAATTAATGTTTTAGTTTAAATGTCGAAATAAAATCTGTTTCAAAAAGCTGAATTTAAATTTTTTCAACCAAATCTAGTAATCTTATCTGAGATATTGGTTCATGTATATCAGGTACAACTGAAATAATACGAAATTGAATTATGGAATGAGTTTGGCATTCTTAAATATTAAGTACTATCTCAATTATCCGATGTTTCGTGTAAACGCGTACTCATACTTCAGAGAAATAAAAGAGTAGATTTTAAATACTTAGTCTGGATTTAAAATTGTTATTTCAAAGTTAGAAAAATAATTAGTCGTTGATGGCGAATAAAAATAATCGATTCCATTTTTGTCACTCCATGTTTATCGGTATAGCATCAGATCTCTGAACAACACATCGGATAATTAAAATCTCATTTATACATATATAAACGAAATATCCATGAGATCTTGCAATGGTAAAAGAGGGGTGATCATAGATATCAAGGGAAAAAATCTGGTTAAATTTCGAATCCCTGTTCCGAAACATTGTCGCATAATAATGTCTAAGGCTTGATACATCTGTCTTGAATTCATCTGGTTTGATTGCATCAGGTGTTGTATTCTGTGTTTAACATCACGCAAGTTACAGAAGGAATGGATGCCTAAAAGCATTATCATATTAAGAGAGGAGTTTTTAGCACTATCTACATAGTAGCTCTGTTTTATTGATGCGATGTCATATTGATTCAACTACATGTCCTTAGATCACATGAAATGTTAAGGGATTACAGGTCATTTTTGTACCGAGTTATAAAGTTTGTTAAAGTCTTAGCTTTAGGTTTTAAGTTCTGCATTTCTTTGTTCAGCCAAAATGTTAACTTTGCATGCCACGCTTTAGCAAACCTTTTCCTTACATTGAATAGCGGACTCTCGGTTTGAGCAAAGTTCGAAGTGTAATGCCGAATGCACTGTGCGTCTAGGTAAGTTAAAGTGCAAGTATATTAGAAGTGATCTTGTTGATAGTTATGATATTCTGCGCGCGAAAGTTAAATTTCTGAAGGAAGCAACTTCACTTATAACATTGGCAAAAGCCCGCGAGATGTGATCAGATTAAGATTCCAACAAGCGAAAGCATTATTAAAAATTGTTTTTAAATTAATTTTCAAAATTGAAAGAGATAAAATCGTATTGAAGTGGAAGAGGTGTCGCTGAAAATCTAATTTTTTGAATTTTAAGATGGAGTAAAAATAAGTTCTGTGCAATGATTTTTTCCAAAGTTACAGAGGAAAAACGATAAAAATTACCCATTTAACCCCCCTTCCACCAACTTTAGTTGGAGCTTACAAATTTTTAATAGCGTGGTTAATCCTTCTAGGTGCTAAGAAACATGTGTGCCAAATTTTGTTTTGATCCGTCAAGAGATGTGGAATTGTATAAGGTTCAAACAAACACACAAACAGACATTATATTTTGTTTGTTTACCATTGTAACTTGAGTTTTTGGTCAACACTGAAAGGTGGAATGTCAATTCACGTCCGACATATCTGTGGAAATCTATTGCCATTTGCATTTGCAGAACTGGCATTGTAAGTGAGCGAGAACTATTTTATTTTCTATTTGCATGCATTATTAACTCAATGAACAGAGGTATTTACTGGCAGATAGCGATTTCCGTAAATTATCTTCCTTATGGAATGCAACGTCTTCACCAAATAATGATCAAATCAGCTACAGGTACCCGTAAAGACTCAACATATAATGAAATTTAAAGTCCATTGCACAAATTTGTATTGAGAAATGTAGCTCAAGACCGCAAATGCGGCAACTTTATGAACAGTTTGCGTACATACGTTTAAAGAGTAACACACCTTACCATAGACTGACGAAATTATTTTTGAAAGGATTTCTTTATACAGCAGTAGCATACGTTACATATTTTGTAATTTTTGACAGTTGCATGCTTACGATCTGATTATTATTATTGGTGGTAAATGGTTGGAAATTCACAGAACTTTAGTATTAAATACTACTGAAGGCCGCCAACAACGGGCCGCAGTGGTCAAGTCTCGGATTCGGAACCGGAGGGTTCGAAATTTGATTCCGTTGAAGATCCACCGATTATGAGGGCCCATTTAACATTAAATCATACGTAGGGGCCAAATGTCCTCCCGCTGGTGTGGTGCGGATGTTTGGAGAGTGTGCTGCCAGTTCAAGTGCCAGTCCAGTCAAGTTCTCGTCATCCGACTCCGGTTCAAAATTTCGAGGTTCATCCCAAAATAGTCCTCGTGTTGCTTCAAAAGTGGATTAAATAAAACTAAACAGCCATAAAGTCTAGAAATATAGTAGTAAGGAGTTACCTAATTAGAAAAATGCATATTATATGCATGTAATATTTTTATGTATAATTAAATAGCATTGGAAATACTCTTAGTCGTGTTTTTCAGGATAATTAAATTGCAGATTGTAACAAAATTCCATCATATAAGTAAAAACAATTCACAAGTAATTTATATTATTCAACAAAAAACTATAAATGAAGTTAGTTCCCAAATTCTTAAATAATAGATTGATAGACACCTGGTAGAAATTTTATGTAAATTCTAACATGCTAATGCTATGTTATGTTTAAAGTTCTCCAGAAATATGTCAATATTATAACACGTTACTGAAAAGTTATCGATCAGCGATTTTCTCAATCCTCTGAATGATATTTTGACCTTATTCAGATTTTCGAGGTTTCCCCGAAGTAAACCTTTACATTTATTATTTTTATATGTGTTTTATCATAACTTTCATTATTATGAAAAAAGGACTGAATAATGTTCTGGGAATTTCAAAAGCCTAATTTAGTTCATCATCGGCCCGAAATATCTGTAATCTTCGGCTTACTTCATTTCCGTTTTATTCATAAAACCTTTTCACCATTTCCCTTAAAGCGCAAGCTAAAAAGTCACAAGTGTGCCAAGAAAATGTGCGAAATATTTGTAAAGCAGAGAGAAAGATTGTAAATCTACTTCCCTAGTGTGCCAAGCAAAATTCCGTAATTTAATAAAGTAGCGAAACTAGCGATTAAAAATGATCTATCCACTGAACAAATTTTCCATAAAGTCAAAGTGCTTTGCATGAAATCGGATTTCAAACTTAAAAATCTAAGATGATCATAGCAGTATTTATAAAATGATCTTTGTATTACACTGAGAGTTTGGGATTTAGCGTCATTTGTCAGAAAGGCTGATGTTATTATTGTTATATGAATTGCCGCACAGAAACTAGCACCCAGAAATATACCGAGATGCATTCTGACATTAGCATGAAACGCCAACGTATATTCACCACGAAACATACCTAACATATTAATAAAAACTGTAAGAAAAGCAAGAAATGAGAACTGTTCTTCGAAATTTGCCATAGTTTTTAAAATTTCATCATACGTACGGATATTCTTTACAAAATCTTCCGCGGAACCAGTTCTGCCAAATTGTTTAAACAACTGTCTCAAAAGAATTCGAATGATTCTACAAACAAAAGCATAAAATATAACAAACAGGCAAATAGTGTTTCCTGCAACAATGTAGAATAGTGACTCACAAATGTCAATAATGTAAGTCAAATACAACCAAACTCTTGTGCCCTCCTTCTTGAAATCAAAAGATTCAGCTCTCCTTCGACTGTAGCCGAAATAAATGGCTACAGATGTCCCAAAAAGTAAGTAAGAAAAAGCAATCACATATAATAATAAAAATTTCCGTTTCTCGCTTCTAAAACTACCAAGGCTTAGTGATTTTAGAGGTTTCTTGAGATAGTACGTCATTCGTAAAATCTGTCGTCGTTTCCTGTACATTGATACATAGAACAAGACTTTCAAAAGAACCATAATGAGGATAACAAACTCATTTATTTTGTCTTTAGTATATATGACATAGGATGTATTGATCAATATTCTTGCACAGAAAATAATAAATATTATTCCTTTCACAGAAATTCTGAAGAATGCTTTCATGAATGTCTTCTTAGGTCTCTCAGAATTACATTTATTTGAATTGCGGTTGTAGGTCTGCTCTGTTTCGATTCCTAACAAGAAAAAAGCAGTGGATAGGAACTTAAATTCCTTCATGAGAGAATAGGCAGGATATTTCGATAAACATACAGGAGTAGTTTTCATTACGTCCTGCAAAGAGTCCTACTTAGGACATATATACTTTTGCATTTTGACTTTCTTGACAATATTCAGAGTTTGTCAGTTTATCTCACATTAAAATAAAAAATACCAGAATCCTATTATTTATAAATACAAATTTCTTGATAGCCGAATTATTTTTCTAAACACAAAATTAAACTATTCAACAAATTCGCCAGATTTCTGTATTCATCACAAATGCTCCTTTATCTTTTCAGGTGACGGAAAATCACTTTTTTCCATTATTACGTGGTAAATCAATATTGCACCCGATACTATGGCCATTCTACATTTTATGACAATTTTAACAATTTCCATACAATCAGTTTTAGTACCAACCATATTATAAATGTTTTATACCAACCTAATATGAATATTCCTTATTTTTGTTAGGATTTTTAATCTAGAAATGAAGTATTTTTCATTTTTTCTGTGAATATAAAGAAAAATCATTATCAAAGTGAATAAATATATTATTGAACATGCTTATTTGAAATAATTATCCTGCCATCCTTTTAAGGACTCTTTGAAAATGAAATTCATGTGTTTTTTCAATATACTCAGTTGTGAAGTTTCTTTATCACTAAATTGTTTATCGCCGACTTTATTATCTCGGATTGCCTTTTGAAAAGTTATATGCGAACTAAATAAAATATACAACAATTTATAAAGAATAGACTTGCTACGCTAAAGAAACCTTAACATAGAATTGAATCATAATTTTGTGCTTAAGATTTATTTATCCTTTATAAAAATAATGAAATCTCACACTAATGTATTTTTAGCAAGAATAATTTAAATTACATCGAAAATTTGTTGATAGATTGAAACAATTTTATGCGTTCTTGATCGTATGATTTTGAACTACTGAAAAAAGTTAATTCCATGTTTTGTAGGTTCCTTTTATCAGAAATAAGAAAAGCGTTCCAATGTTTTATTTTGCAACCATGGGGTAACCATACCACCACCAGCCTGTGTATGACCTGCTTTACAAGAGGGGAGCAACTGTTCGCCTGGCAGACGGCGTACCCTGACACGACCATCGACGTGATGAATGAGAAATCTGGATTCATCCAACCAGGCAACTCTCTTACACTCATCCATGGTCGAGTCTCGATGTTCCCAGGCCCACTGTAGGCATAGTTGACGATGACGCTTGGTCAACAGAGACACACGAGTGGGACGTCTGCTGCACAGTCCCATATCCAACAGTGTCCGCTGAAATGTGTGTTCCGAAACACTTGCGCTTGGATCTGCATTGTATTGGTTTGTCAGCTGAACCACTGTCTGGCGCCGATTTTGCTTTACCAAGCGGGACAGTCTTTGATGTCCAGCTCAGGTGTCGTCCTCGTCATCTCACAGCGGTTCAAAATTACGAGGTCCGTCCCTAAATAGCTCTCGTGTTGCTTCAAAACGGGACGTTAATATAACCTAACCTAACTCTATGGGGAAAGCCTTTTGGACAATTCGACAGCAACAACCACCAGACCGATTGCGAGAATTTTTATTTTATACGAAAGCTTACGACGACGTCTAAATTTGCAATGAAGGGTCGCCTGTCCCACGCCGTCCCTCATTTTCGTTCAAGTGAAAATCGTTCGAATATTTTTGAAAAACAAAAACAGCAGATTTTCAATAGCTCCAATTCATTATATTCCGTATGCTTTAACTAAGCCGTCAACAAATGACAAATACGACTGCAAGTAATTCCTAAACTACGACCTCAGATCTGCAAACGGAATAAAAAATGATGATCAAAAATATTTTCTTAAAACGGTTGGGAGCCATTTTCGAAAATTCTAAAAAATTAACTACAGGGATTTGGCAAGACGCCGTATTTTTTAAGGGTAATTCCCTGACGCCAGGCTTGAGTAATCGAATTCTGTATTGCTTCTGAAAGGATCCTGTATAATCACTCCTATTTCTGCAGGATAGAGGACAAAGCGTAACAAGGCCCAGAAAAAAAATGGACATTCGGCTAGACACTAGTGCTTTCTCAATCGATTCGATTAAGTGTCAAATTCTATATTTTCAGCTCGGTTTAGTACAACTCATTCCTTGAACTCAAAAGGAAAAGGGTGTCAGGTTTATTTTTGATTTTCTGTGAAAAGATATATCTTTATGCGAAAGCATATGAAGTAATAGACAAATAACTGATGGAACTTTTATTTTAATTTTTTGGATAATACTTTAAAATGCCATCTAGTTGTGATGGCTAGGTCTGTACGTTTAGTTGTTTTTTAAGTGGCAAATATGAAACAGCTTAGATGATAACTCTAAATTAACCTACATATCGAGCTTCTACTTCACCAATGTTTGGATAAAAATATTGTTTTATTTCAAGTTATTTAATATTTAACATGCAAAAATCCAATCGACATAATGGTTGTTAATTCATTCTTGAGTTACAGAATCTCATGGATTTGAAAATATTGTGGTGAAATTTTTCTTTATTATGTATTAATAAATTACTGAAAAAAATTTGTTCCCTTCTATGAATTAGTAAAACACTACATATAAGAATATCCCTTCTCGGCAAGCTTGAAGGCAAAGGTAGATTCCTTTAGGCTAATGTTACAAAAGTAATGAAATATTACATATTGATCAATATAGACATAGCCAATGACTTTATTGTTTCTACACATTGCAATATTTACGCTGTGATTCTGTTCTCATGACATTTAATTTTTTAATATATCAAGGTTTTATCATTCCATTTTTCATTCCAAAAGGTTATGCTAGATTTATAATTTTTTTATATCCCATCACATAATCATTCAACACGTAGGAATCATAAAGAAATAAACATCTCAGCAGCGCAAATATCCCCTAGATAACATTAAGCCAGCCTATCTGAAACAGTAGCAAGGAATTGAAACTTGACACGAATGAAGAACGACTCTTGATTAGTTTATTTAATCTAGGTTACCATACAATTTTGCGAACATTAGTTTGTCATATGGTAAAATCACATGACATGAAACATTTAAACATTACTACAATGGGCTCATTTAGAGAACTCCCTGGTTACAGAGATAATATTCACTAAATTCTTAACACATAAGAAAATAAAAATTATAAAACAATGTGAGTTCCAAATTTAACACGTGTGTTTAAGGCATAGGATATCAATGTAGCCATTTTGAACAGGAAATGTAAATCTCCATCTACAGTTAAAAGCAAATACTCTGGCAGAAAACTCCAAAACAATTTTAAAGTTAATGAGATATTTTTCAATATAAAAAAGGATAAAGGGAATTCTTATGTATCTATCTTTTTTGGCTATTTTATTTTAAATTTATTAAACAAATCTTGGTGCAGCCATGTTTAGTTAAATATGAAACTAAAGTAATCTGTCAAATTAACTTATTATCAAATTAACTATTAAAATTATCTGTTTGATTAATTAACTATTTACTTAAATAAAATTAAATATTTAGTTAATTGCGACGATATCTTCATTAAAAACTTTTTTATGGCTCATAGTATATGCCAGTAATCTTAATCTTGTAATGATCTAATAATTATCTTAATTTAAATAAAAGTTATTGTGTCTGTATGTATGCTTCACATCTCCTCATAAACCACTGGACTGATTTCAACCAGACTTTGCATACTTTTTATTTAAGACAAGAGAAAGTTAACCTTAGCTTTTCAAAGCCCAAAAGTTATTTACAATTTCAGTTAATTAAAAATTAAGCAAGGCGTTTTTCCGCGATATCTTTGGAAAATATTATCTCACGAAACTATTTTTACACCTTATTAAATTTTTTAAAAATTAGCATTTCAGTGACAAAAATTTCATTTCCATACAATTTGTTTCTCTCATTTTAATATTTTTCAAAATTAATTTTATACAGAATTCGTAACAATATTCTTTATTGTTAAAGAACAAGAATAATACGAATATATATAGTTGCCAGAATACATTCTCAGAATTCTGGACTAATGCTAAAAGAAAATTTTAAAAGTAGACGATTAACAATTTATATCAGGACCAAATAATGATTGATTGATGAATCTTTAAATTAATGAATAATTAACTAGTTAATTTAATTGTTTCAAAATATTCATTAAAACCTTTCTTTCTTTTACTTTAGTAATTGTTAACGAAATTTGAAGTACCTATATAACAAATAATAATTTATGGAGAAAACATCTGTTTTTAAAAATCCTTTGTTTCAACTGATATTCTCATTTTAATTAAAAACGTTTCAGATCAGCAAAGGAATTTGTGTATTATAATCTTTATACAATAATAGTTTTTACATAAAAATATAAGACGGAATTTTTAATCCGGTGCAAAGCCAGGTATATCAGCTTGTTTACCGTACAAAAAGTGGAAGTGAATGCGGCTGATGGGAGCACATAACTTCTAAGTAATTCTTGCTGTCAAAAAATTTTCAATATAAAAGTAATTTGTTATGATAAGGTGATAATTCTCCTAATTGAAATTTTCTTTCTATCTCCAATCGTAACGGAGCTATGGGGAAAAGATAAATTGGGGGGAATTGAACATTTCTTTTCAGCTCATGAATTCTAAGCAATTGTAGTTGTCAAAAAACTTTTAATATAAAAGTTGTTGGTTATGATTATGTGATAATTCTCCTATTTGAAAGTTTCTTTCTATCTTCAATCGTAACAGAGTAATGGAGAAATTATAAATTGGGGGAGTTGGGGGAACTGAATATCGCTTTTCAGCTCATAACTTCTAAGCAATTTTAGCTGACAGAAACTTTTAATATAAAAGTTGTTCGTTCTGATAAGGTGATATTTCGCCTAATTGAATTTTTTCCTATCTTTAGTCGTAACAGAGCTATGGGGAAAAGATAAAATGGGGGAGGGAATTGAAAGTTGCATTTTAGCTCATAACTTCTAAAAAATTGTAGCTATCAAAAAGTTTCAATAAAAAAGTTGTTTATTATAAAGAGGCAATAATTCGCATTTTTGAGTTTTAATTCTATATTCAATCGTAAAGGAATTATGGGAAAATGAAATTTTAAGCCCCCCACCATTTCCACCCCCTTATAGCTGGTTAGCCCATCTGCAAACTCGGTCGATATTTTCACCTACCTTACAACATATCCCTCGCCGGTTAAAATCTAATCAAAATTACTCTAGTTATTATGTTCACAAGATAAAATGGGCAAAAGCGTTATATATATATGTATACACGTCTCTATTAATAATAAGGAAAAGAACATTTCGCCCTCTATTCTCATAAGGATTAGAGCTGGAAGAATAAACGCGGGTGGAAGAGACTGCAAATGACGAGAGCTTTCCAACAAGAGGTAACATGCATAGGTTAAAACTTACTTTAAGTTAGGGGAGAGGAGGGGAAACGTGGGAAGCAATTGTAGCTATCGAAAAATTTTAAATGCAAAAATTGTTCGTTATGATAAGGAAATAATTCGCCTAATTTGAATTTCTTTTCTATTTTCAATTGTAAAGGAATTATGGGAAAATGAGTAGCCCGCCGGAAACCTACCGAGTGCAAACGCAATTTTGCGATTTTTTTAAACAATTGATAATTAAGGGCTCTAAAATTTTTAAAATATTGCATTGTCATCAAGACCCAATAAATACACAAAATTTCAGAATTCTAGTGCATTAAGAAGTGAGTGAAAAATCGATCACAAAATGCCAACCTTACATACATATCAAAAAACATTTCGAACTTGGTAAAAGCGTTTAAAAATGTACTTAACATACACAGTTGAGCCATGTTTTTGTAGGATTTAAAATTTTCCTTGAGTGATATAGAGTCTAATAGATATTTTACCTCTTATTTCTGATTGGTATTTAAGGTATACCAATATAACGTTGGGATCTCGCTCTCCTTGATATGCCAATCTGACTAGTCTTTAATTACTCTGTCGATACACCTCATATGTAAAGAGAGCTTTATTGCCAATGAAAAAAGACAATTAGCGGTAACCCCATAAGTGAGAACAATTAAATATGCCGTGATCATATATTCTAATGACTTGAATTGTGGAGAAGAGTAACTACTTTTTTCTTTATTAAAATCTCTCTAAAGAGGAGATCTTGGATTTTGTTTATCAATAATCTAAAGTTTTCTAAATGTTTGGAAGGAAACGAATTCTCTACTATTCTGGTAAACTAAGTCCCACATGACTGAACAAAAGCTGTAACTTATACCTTGGTACGAGCCTTTCATTCGTACAGATTTTGCATTGTTGAAGTCATATTAAAAACAATAAATGAAATAGTTTAAAACATTTTTATGCTCTTCCGAACATATAATTTTTTTTTAATGTAGTACACATTTTTTATCGCTAATCCTTGTTTAATTCAGACAAAAAAATTTCCTAGGAAAGTGAGTATTGTAGATAATTCAGGAAGTGAATTAGTTTTCCTCTTTTTAAGGAGACCAGGGACCTTCAAGATAATTTTTTTTTAATTTTTAACTAATCAATTTGAAATTTTGCAGGCATTAATAGTTTAGTTTAGTTATATTAACGTCCCGTTTTGAAGCAACACGAGGGCTATTTTGGGACGGACCTCGTAATTTTGAACCTCGGTCAGATGACGAGGACGACACCTGAGCTGGCACCCCCCTCTCCAAACTTCCACGCCACACCAACGGGAGACGTTTGACCACTACGCATGATTTAACGTGCAACAGGCCCCATACACGGCGGATCTTCAGTGGAATCGGGTCTCGAACCTGGAGCCCTCCGGACCCAAAGCCGAGACCTTACCACTAGGCCACCGCGGCCCTACAGACATTAATAGGAGCACTATATAAGACAAACACAAAATTTCACAGTAATATATTTCTTTCTTTCTGAGTTATGGGTATAAATATAATTTTTAATAACAATTAACGTCCTTTATGAGAAAAGTTCCAGGAGCTCCAAAATTACTCGAAATCATTCTAATTTTTTAAATTTGTTACGCTAACCATTTTCAAATAAAATGTGGGATTAAATTTTATGTTTCAGAAAGGAATTTCAAAATGAATTCAAATAATAACTCGATACTATTGATTTTGGAAAAAAATATTCCCAATATTTGATGTGGAAGAAAATATTACAGTTTAATAACAAAATTATTTCTGTATGAATGCAAAAAATTCTTCTCCATATATGTCTTTATACTTATATAAAATGTCATGAAACTGGAACAAAAAGTGAAGCGCCTGGAACATTTACCATAAATCCATCAATTGTTATTAAAGATTACATTTATACCCACAATCAAAAATAAACAAATATATTACAGTGAAATGTTGTGTGTTGTCTTATATAGTGCTCCTATTAGTGCCTGCAGAATTTCAAATTGATTAGTTGAAAAATTAAAAAAAACTGCTTTTGAAGGTCCCTGGTCGCCTTAATATTAATTTATTCATAATGTAGTCATTCAAACATATCCCTTTATTCATGTAGATTTATCTCTACGTAAACAGGTTCAGGAAACTGTTCATGTCGAAATTGCTATCAGACCATTACTAAAATATTTACAGTTACAAAGTATATTCCAAGAACGAGAGATGAATGCTTCTGAAAAAGTGGCTACGTTTTCAAAAGATCCATCTTCGGCTTTATCTTAATATTTTAAATTGCCTTAAGGCGATAATGCTCTGAAAATTAATTATCCAATTTAAAAGAGACGCCGCACACATGAAAAAAATATTGTAACATTATTTCCAAGTTATATGCGATGATAAAATATATCAGCATGTTCTCCTTTCAGTAAATTAGTGTCAAATAGTAACAAATTTCTCGACGGCGAGCTGCATTAATTACTATAATTAATGCGTAGTCATGATATAATATTCAGAGAAAAAACGTTTTTAAACATTGCTTTACTGAATTCCTATTTATAGTGCTTTTAGCTTGAAATAAAGGTAATAAAAGAAGAGCATATTATGCTTGAATAAGTAGAAAAGAAGGCACTCATTAACTTTGCTTGACATCATGTCGAAGCATGGAAGTAGAATTTAAGATGTTTCCGTGATAATAAATAAGTCTTATTCATCACGAATAGCATTAATTGAAGAGTGCTTTTGAAAAAAAATACCTTTCAATACGTTAATCAAAATCCCTTTATTTGACCGTGTTGAATTATATTGCTTAGGAGTGAGTTTCTCGACTTTTCTGCTGAGAAAAACTCAAAAACCAGCTTTTAAAATTAATCGACTCTGACAGAATAAGTACAGTGCAATTTCAAATTATGCCTTTTTTGCTTCTTTATTTTCGTGAATCGGTTCGACAAATGTAGGTCTAAGCATTGAGTATAACAGCAATACCAAACCCTTCATGGATTCCAGGTATGTTTTAAATTTGTTTGAGTACAGAAGAACAGTACCTGTCCAAACTGGAAACTTGATTATCTTGAATTAAAAATTTCTGTTTATATTGTGCTTCACAGCGTTTCAATTAGAATGTGCTTGACGGAACGACAGTACCTCAATTACATTTTCTGAGACTAACAGGCGAAAAGTTTGTCTTTCTGACGTAGACCTAATGGTGTGTCGGGAAAGGAAAAAATTATGTCACTTTTCGTGGTATATTTAAACGATTATAGCTCCTCAACCAAATAACACATAGAGTTGGTTTTAGTTTCATTTAACAGAGAAAGGCTGACATTGAAGATTGTAGAAACAATTTTAGTATTTGGAATAACAATTTAGTCACAGTCGAGCTTCAAAGTTGGTGAAAATCACTAAAATTTTTGATGACGTCACAGCGACCGATGCGCGCGCAAGCAGTCTATCCAAGTACATTTGGCAATTCAGTCACGCAAAATATTACTCAAGAAACATTGAATTACGTCGAATTTCGTGGCAAAGTTAAACGCTTATAGCTCCGCAACCAAATAACATAGAGAGTTGGTTTTAGATTCATTTAACAGAGATAGATCGACATTAAAGATTGCAAAAATAATTTTAGAATTTGTAATTATGGTTTAGCCATAGTCGAGTTGAAAATTTGGTGAAAATCACGAAGAATCTTGATGACGTCACAGCAACCGATGCGATCGCAGCATTGGTTGTGAGCGGTATATTAATTGGATTTTAACAGATTAATAATTAATTCGTTTCATATTAATTAATTAATTCAGATTAATTCATTTAGCAGAGAAAGATCATAGTGCATAGGTCATAAGTCAAAGTCTCAGAGAGTCACTTTAGTCACAAAGAACAACTTTAGTCATAGAAAGTCACAGTTGAGTAAGGTAAGTAAGTCTACGCCCCTCAATCCCAGCAGCCGTTTCGTAGAGACAGCCTCCCGTCAAATTTTTTTTAACCATCAACATTTTTTCATAGAAAAGGCCAATTACATTAATTATTATTACAGTGCCACTATGAGGAAAATAAGACGTACGGTTGAAAAATATTCTATTTAGAAAATGGAAAGATTCGCTGCTCTAGTGAATGATAAAAGAATGACCTCGAAAAAAATACACATACTAGGTTAAAAAAAATATTTTTTGAAGAACTTTGTAGAGACTTGATAAAGTAACAGATGCTATAGTAATTGCGCACTAAAGGGAATGTAAATTGACGTGTTAGTACTTTAAAAGTGAAATATACAAGTTACAATAGGTATTACAGATAATATCTTTATTATTTAAATGTTTTACCCTCTTTTGTATAAAAATAAAACAAAAAAATATCAAATTGTATTTTATTTTTTGTATTATGACTTTTTTTATTCATATGAATTTCTAAGTTCTCAGCAAAATCATTTTAAAATCATTTGTATAACATACCTGTAATTTTTAAGAAATCTGAGTTGTTACAAAAAAAATGGAATTCTGATCAGTAATCCCAATGTTCTGAATATCCGAATTTAATTCAAGAAACTGTCCAAAGATTTTTGGAGGAACTCTGCTATCATATACTTGTTAATAACTATAATACTGAAATAAAAAAGCTGAAGAAATGGAGGAAGTAGACATTCTTCGTGTGCATAATGTGAAATTAAAATCTAGATCTGGAAATAAAAAATGGCTATGTAAAGAGCATCTGGATGACAGCTTTCAGCATGCTTATTCAGTTTGATGCTCCAAAAATTTTGTTCAAGGAACACGCATTTCTAGAATTCCAGTAAAAATCACTATACACGCTGAAACGCATTCTAAAAGAAAATAACTTTTAAGAGCTTAGTACTTATATCTCTGATATTTCAAAATTTTTCCGAAAAGTACCTCATTTTATGCCTACAATTTCCGATTATATTTTATACTCATATAGAATTTCTTTAATCGAAAAAATTATCATAAGCATTATTCTGAAGCAGGATATGATTAACTGAATTTGTGTTTGAGAAATCCGAAATAATATTAAATCTGAATAAATACACACTTGTCAATCATTGGTGAAATGTTCAGCGGTAAGCATTGCTCTCTTCGATCTATTCTAAGAAATATACTTCATAGTCATTATGAACATATTCTATTGTTTTAAGGCATAAACAATCGTACGAATTATTAGATACAACACAATCAAATTTCGTATCTCTGAATGACACATTTTAGTAAAGAATCGTTCGAAAAACTATAGAATCGGAGCTGCTACATTAAATTCATTTTTCTCTATCTGGCTACATTCTAAGAAATATACTCCATGGTCATTATGAACATATTCTCATATTCTACTGTTTTAAGAAATAAACAGTCGTGCGATTTAGATATAACACAAGCAAATCTCATATCTCTAAATGACACATTTTAGGTAAAGAATCGTTCGAAAATCTATAGAATCGGAGCTGCTACAATAAATTCATTTTTCTCTATCCGACTCCTTTGTTTCAAAGGATTACCTTAAAAAAACAAAGATTCAGCTGTAGATTTTTATTCTTTATTTTCCTAGAAGAACCAATCGAGGGGAAAATTCTATTTCCACGCCACTTGGGGCTTGCAGGAAAGAAAATTTCCGACAAGATCAAACATCCTTTTCTGAGAAATGAAGGCTGAATGCAACTGTGAAAGTTCTTTATTGAATCTTTATTTAAGCTCAAATCTTCGAGATCTTCTTGAGAAAATCTTGTCGATATTTTGAACCAGTTTAATATATGACGTTATGTTCTTTCCGCAGTTAAATACGTTCTTGAAGACAGTCAGGATTTAAATAAATAAGATTTTCTATCCACTTTTTCTGACTTAGTTTTTCTGCTTGCTTCTGCTCTCATAATCGTATAGGCACGGCATGATTTCGAAGATCAAAGGTAAACTCCATACATATCTCCCGAATTCGAAATTTCCAGCTCTGGAAAAATAAGCTTGCCATATTTAAAACCGTTGCTAATATATTCATTCTTTTTCCTTTAATAGAGAGATTCTTATTGATATTTATTCTTTATATTTGAAAAACGTTATTTCGAAAAGCAAAGTTTTGCATCTAATATAAGGATGCATGTAAGTTTATAAAACAAAGGATACTTCTCTTCATAAAGTAAGATCAGAATTTGGATATTTGCTTCTTAAATTTATGCGAAATTTTCAAATCCTTTCTGACGTTACGATCAAACTAATTTTACTAAGAAGAGCTTTATCAATTCCATTCAAATAAACAAATTAGATGTTGTCTTCTTCAGGAAGATCCGTTATTAGAAACATTGGAATGTTTCTGATTTTTCTAGAGACAGCTGCTTTTAACTTGGATATACCTTTTACCCGCAGTTTACCTTGACAAAATGTTTATACATCAGAGATTTACACTTAAAAAGTCGTTAAAAAGTCAAAACCCTCTTCAGAGAAATGATAGTATCTTCATGAAATATTTTCAGTATCTTCTGAGTTTTACCCTAATTTTTTTGTTTGCAATTAAAAAATAATAAATGTATTACTGCTGTATTTTTTGTTTTATCATTATTATCGCTGTTAATCGACAAATTCTAGTTGAAATGTTAAACTACCTTTATCCCATTTTGGTACTTATGCTCACTTATTACATGATCAGTATAGTTGTGAAGCACGCTAAAAGCAATTCTTTTGCTGCTTATACGAGGATGGATCCAAAAAAAGTTTAAAAGGGTAATAAAATATTATTTTTACAATAGACAGGAAATACAAAAGGGAATTAGGAGGCATGATTGCCGATCACTTTTCCACATAATTATCAAATATATTTAGGCATTTATCTGAACGTAGGACCAACTCGTTTAATCCGGTTTGGTAGAAATAACCTCCGCAGTCATCGGTAGCTGTTTTCACATCACTGTTTGAAGAGGACCTTGTTCTAGATAAGTGTTTGGAACCCAGATTGGGTGCAAAATCTGGGCTGTGTGGGGGTAGCTCCAAACTTTCCACTTGAACTTTTTTAGCAATTCTTGAGTTTTGAGAACAGTATGGGTATTTCCATGCGGGAGGATAACACCATCCCTCAACAAGCCAGGGCGTTTTCGTCGGATAACTACACGATGTACCAATGATTATTTACTTTTTCGGAAATAGAAGGAACATTTATCTGGAAAAAGTTTCTCTTCAAACAGTGATGTGAAAACAGCTACCGAGAACTGGCTCGATGGGTAGGGACCTGATTTCTACCAAGCCGGATTAAACAAGTTGGTTCTGCGTTCAGATAAATGCTTAAATAGATTTGGTGATTATGTGGATCGGCATTAATTCCCTTTTGTACTTTCTGTCTAATGTTAATAAATAATTTTTTATTACCCTCGAAAACTTTTTTGATCCATCCTCGTAGTAATTCGCGGTTTCTTACATAATGTCTTATGTATAATATCAATCTAATTACATGCTTTAAAAATCAGAATAATTAATACAGGGAATCAGGTTCAATTAATACAGGGTTTTAAAATCAGAATCTTTCCAGTGACAAAATAGTATCTTCATGAATTATTTCAACATCTTCCTTTTCCTCACAAATTTTCTTTGTTTGCAACTAAACGGAAATAAATACATTGCTGCCATTTTTATTTTATTTTCGGGTCACTATTATTTCTACTCTACAAGTTCTATCTCAGCCTTTATCCCTTTAGTACTTATGCTTACTTATTGCAAAATCAATACAGTTGAGGAACATCTGCGCCAATTAAAATATTACTCATCATGCGATTGCTGATCATCATTTTGATTATGTTCACAATGGCAATATAATTCTAGTTGAAATATTAGAAATTTTCTATTTAATTTTTTTTGGTTTCTAACAATTCTTATGATTTGTCTAATTTTTTTAATATCGTTTTCTATTTGCATTAAGTTCATTCGCGTTCGAAAGCATTATTCTTTCTTGCATTAACATCTTTAGAATTTATAAAGATTTCGCTATTTTACTTAAATTATTTATTATATTGATTTGTAAAGTTTATGAATTAATGAATATGTATATATGTAAAAAAAGAATTGAGTTTTTCTTTTAGAGAATTTTTAACGCTTTTTGATCACTAGAATCTCTTTTTTTGGACGACACCAACGCCATTACTACGTCATTTGAAAAAGTTCCCATGGGAAATACCAACTTTGATGCTATATTGCATTTTATTGTTGTTTGTTTAAACTTGAAGTTATGAGCCCAAATATTCTGCATTTGGAAACTAACATGCTAACATTTAATCAAATTCAGAAGGAAATAGCTACATAATAAAACAAGAACAACAGTTGTTTCGCAATTTAGAAAATAGAAAATTAAATAATCTCTTTCACATAATAAGCAAAAAAGGGTTGGAAATAAATAAATGTTAAGTTATGTATAAGTATATAAATAATACGAGTCATATAAGGGCCTTAATTTTTAGACTGATATCAAGCTCTTAACCAAAAAAAATTTTGTAAGTGTTCTTTTATCTCATTTATGGAATTTAAATGAAGGATTTTTTTTGGTGAATAGTTAAGTTCACGGATGCAGAAAGATAAACTAAAAAATGTGCAATATTTTTTTTTTCTTTTCTACAGCAGCCTAGGTTAAGTGTTACAATTTTTGCTGTCTTTAACTTTAAGAAGAAGACCATCAGACCTTAGGAAGATAAAACTCCTGAAATTCTGCTTTCTCATGTGTATTCAGATAAAAAGATAAACAGAAATGGGGGAAATAATAATGACGCTATTGAAGCATTTGCACTTAACACGTTTGAATTTGGATGAAGGAACAGATATGAGTTCATCAGGAAAAACAGATAAGTCTTCCTTTCCTTTACTTCAAGCTTTTCTCGGTTTACAAAGAAACTGTTTTCGTGGAAGCCTCGTATCTGTCAAGAAGAACCAGAATTTTTAAAAGAAGAAAATCAGAAAATAAGCTGCATGATTTGAAAAATTTCATAATTTCTGTGTGCCTTTCAATATTTTTTTCAAAATTTTTATCATTATCATCGTATTTTGAAAGTGATCATCATTATTTTTTAATTTGACTTATATATATATCCAATTATTTGTTATTTAAAAAATTCTTATTAAATTATTTATTATTTCTTATTGTTAAAAAGCTATCAAGCTCTTTCCCTGAAATGCTAATCATGGCGATAAATTTGGAGATCTTGGCGACAGATTTGGCGATCTTAACAACAGATATGGCGACAATTTTGGAGACTTGGCGACAAAGGTGGTGACTTTGGCGACAGAAGCAATTTTCTAGAAAGACCTTGAACTGTCAACCTATTGCTACTGGCTTCATGAACTTTCTGGAGATTACGTCACTTCCTACGTGATGACGCTACTTCCTGCTGAAAAAGTATAAAAGCAAGATCTCAAGCCAAGAAGATTTAGTTGGATTTTGATCAGGAGTGAACGCTGGTGAACTGAAAAGACATTGACCGTTTTTTTGAAAGTGCCGTGTTGAGATTTATTGGGAATCTCCGTTGTGAATTTTTAGAAGTGCTGTTTTAATACTTGTGCTACGTTTCTTCGCTTAGAATATTTGTAAAATAAAGAGCTTAATTTTTTATCCTGCTTATTGGACCGCACTCACGTACATCTACAAGACGATTTTGTCACATTATATATGCCCATGACCATCGCGTTAATTCATTCTACAACGGTAAGCAAGTTATGTCACGTGATGCACTTGGAAGGAAATAAAAAAAAACTGTATCTATTTTCTGCGAAGCAATTGAAAGCAACCGAAAATCAGAGATCGGCCCGATGAGAAATTGTGATTTATTCATTCAAATAAAAATATTTATTTTTATCGATATTTGCAAGATCAGAAAGAATGTTAAGGAGAATGAGCTATAAATATTTATTACATTTGGAAGAATTATTCTACACAGTAATAGAATTGAAATTTAAGCTGTAGATACTCAATAAGAAGTCCAATTTCTTATTTTCTAAAATAAAACAAAGAAAACTTTGTAATAATTTTTTATTTCTAGTTTACGTCATTTACCGAAATTATTTCAAAAGAAATAGCAAAGTCAAAAGTAAAACAAGAGAAAATTGTAAATATACAGCTAAGTATTTTTTAATGAAATATATGCGCTGTCTTGATTTTGAAAGGAATCTCAAACCAATAATTTTTTAAAAATATTTTCTTTTTAAATATTATTGGAAGACATATCAGGAAAAAATTCCTCTAATATTTTGAAGCTGTATACCATTTAAAGAAAAGAGTAAAACCGCACTTTTTTCATTTCTTAGCTAAATTTTCATAGTAAAAGGCCATATATCCATTATTTATTTTCTTAACCTATATTACCAATATTCTTTTCCTTGACCTAAAAATAACTTATCTGAAAAGGGCACGTTTCAAAAACTTTAACAAAAGGTGTAAGCTTCAACCAAGAAATATGTTTTGGAAAAAAAGTTTCTACGTCTTTAGAAATGTTTAAGGCGTAAGGTGGCCTTCGTGTCTTCTTCTTTCAACTTTTTATAAACCGAAATACTCTTTTCCTGGAGTTTGAATCCTTAAGAATAAACTACTGAAAAAAGGAACACTGCATATATTTTCAAAATAAAATATTTTGCTTAACCAGAAAATCTGTATATAATAAATCCGAAGTCGACCTATATTGAATGTGGGCTACATTTGATCTTTTGAATGGAATACAAAAGAGACGCTAAATTTCATTTGTTTTTATGAAATAATTTTAATGTTTAATCTTTTCTGTGAGATTACCCCATTATGTATTATTATACATGTTTCATAGATAAGGATCTATTGAGAGGATGTAATAAGAGCCTTTTCTTGAGTACGATAACGTAATAAATACAGAGTACGATTTTAGGCGAATTATTAGTACCAGTATGGACTTTTATTTTGTTGAGAGATTTGTCGTAACGCAACCATAATATCTTGTGAATTACTTGGGTACATCTTGACCATTTTATTGCAATTTGGAAACGACTTTAAAACTATGTTCAGAGAGAAAGGAAATTTTGCTAAAATTATTTTCTACATATTTTTCTAAATTATTTATTGCCTCATATTGTGTCGCGTGTTCAGCGAATTGCTATGGTGTAAATTTTAGACGGTAAACTATATATTGTTGCAAAAATCGTCTGGCTGGTGTAAGTGAATACAGGCCCACAAGCAGGATAAAATAAAATGACAATTTATTTGACGAATAAACCAGAAAAGCAAAATGTAGCACAGATATTGAAATTAAGCAGCACTTTTATAAACTAGTAACTCAAACAGGCAGCAGATCACGAATAAAAATGAGTCACAGCACCTTCACAATAACCCTTAAAAATCTCAGTTCACCAGCTTCAATGTTGACCATAGTCCAGCTGAACTGACTTGGTTTGAGAGCTTGCTTTTATACCTTTTTAACAGGAAGTGACGTAATCTCTAGAAGTTTCATGACATCTCTGGAACTCAGTATAGATAGGACCACAGTTCAGGATTTTTCTAGAAGATTCCTTTTGGCACTAAAGTCGCCAACTTTGGACAACCAAGTTTGTCGCCAAGGTCATCAAATTTATCGCCAAGTAACAAGTTTATAGCCGAGATTAGCATGTCAGGGAAACAACCTTACAACTTCGTAACAATATACAATGGTACAAGTTTAAATACTATTAATAATCCCAAATAGTTCATGAAACGGTAGTTGGTTCGTAATAGTATAATTATGTCCAGTTAAACTGTCTCATCTTTCTAAACAGATTAGGGGTCGTGGTAGCCAAGTGGTAAGGTTTCGAACTGGGGGTGGGAGAGTTCCAGCTTCCTTATAATGTATGTCTGATAATTAACTCATATGAAATTGAACTAACTAAATTCTTCCGATTTAAGAATAAATTTTATCAAAAAATTTATCATATTGAAAAAACCCCGCCAAAATAGTCCGTTTTTTTAAACCCTTTTTTATAACGCTATTAAGATTTAAATTAAACTGGGAATTAATATCTACAGGAAACCACTCTTAAATCTATATTAACGCTTATGATAACATTAATTTTGAATCAGGGAAGCAGCGGATCGTATGAGTATTCTGCTCATTCCGATTAATTTGTATTAAATTAATGCAATTTTATTCAAACTAGACCAAGAAATTTACTTGCAGGAGCCGGTAAGGATAAGGGTACAAACAATAATGACAACCATTTTTCATAGTGTTTAAGAATCTAAGGACAGCAAAGAGTTAGAAACAAAACAAAGAGTTGCTCTTCCCTTGATTTTCTCTCATAATAACTCAATAATGCGTTTTTCTTGTTTCGTTGTATAGAGATAGTTAGGTTAGATTAACATCCCGTTTTCAAGCAACACGAGGGCTTTTTATGGACGGAACCAGTAATTTTGAACAGCGGTCAGATGACGAGGACGACACCTGAGCTGGCACCCCCCTCCAAACTTCCACACCACACCAACGGGAGGGCGTTTGGCCACTACGTATGTTTTAGCGTGCAACGGGCCCCATACACGGCGGATCTTCAGTGGAATCAGATTTCGAACCTGCGATCCTACAGTCCGAGGTTGGGACGTTACCACTAGGCCACCGCGGCCTCGCTGCGTAGAGAAGAAAACCGGGTATGTATTTTGGACCTTTTCCTTTCAAACATTTGGGCCATTACCGGTAGAAGAATCACGAGTGTGTGGATGAGAAGTTGCCGGGTAAGTCAGAGGGTTCTCGCTTTCCTGGTTGGCTTAGTAATGGCGTGAGTTGTATTACGCCACTCTAATGATGGTACTACCGCCTACTGGAAGGGATGGGGCGCGTTCTTGTGATGGCAATTAGGACTCTGACCTCAGTATCCAAGCTGTCATAGGCATTCGTCAGTTGAGGCAGGGCAATTGTAACTCGACTGAAAGCTTCGAACATTCGGATTCAAAATTTGATATAGATCAACAGTTTTGGCCGCAAGACCACAAGCCAAATTTCATTTATCTGGCAAGTTTCGATTTTGAGTTAGAGTGTTCATATACCCAGGAATAGACAGACAGACAGTCTTTCAAGCCTTTGATTGGTTTGTTTAAAAATTTGATAAAAATCAGATAAATAATTTTCATGAAAAAACTGTATACTGTTTTTAATCCTTCTTGCTCATTTGGTCTTTGAGTTATCGTGTCCACTGTACGCGGGCGAACAGATAGACTGGGTTTCCTTAGCCCGTCGGCACACTCGTGGGGTCTTTTTGACCCCACCCTTTTTCTTTTGTTGAAATATTCTATGAATTTCTAAACACTTGCCCCTGTAACTTGCTGTACCTTCATACGGGAGCTAGTAGAAGAGAATAAGATAGCCAAAGCGACGAAACAGGATTTCTCCCTTTTTCCTGGAGCGTTGGGGTCAAATTGACCACTGCGTGTGCTAACATTTCAGGTTAATTTAACGTTAAAACTTTGGAAGCGTACGAACGTGCGCAGCGGAGAAGAAAAGAATACAGAGAAGGAGGAGAAAAGGATATAAGTTCAACATTCCTTTTTCTTATTAAAAATCGCATTTGTGTCTTAAATACAAGTTATTTTTTACGAAAAAATATTCTTATACTTAGACCATATTTCATTTTTGTACAAATGGGCAATAAAATAAAGGGTAAGTGTGTAACATTTTAGGGTCAAAATGATTCCTCGCGTTTGCTAATGTTCCGAAAATGGGTGCGTGTGCTGAATGGTTAAACCAGAGATTCCCAATCTGTGGTACGCGGTGAACCAGTTAGGGGTAAACTAAGTAAACCAGGGAAGACGCGCGGTGTGTTTCGACACCCCACGCTTGAAAAAATCCCTCTGTCATCACACCCCATAAGCTGAAGTGGTCGGGTGCCTCCGTACCTGCCTCGAAACTCATATTCTACACATGCATTTGAAGATGGCAAATTCCGAACATTTTTCTGCTTTATAGAATGATTTGGGGTGTGCTGACATCCCCCGCGCGCTCTCCTGTTACAATTATTCAGTGTGGAGTCATGGCGTTTCCAAGATGTTCTAGATCATCTTTTCCTTTTTTGATTCGTTTCTCAAGAAATGAAAAACTTTAAAAACTGTCAGAGGAAGTTTAGTCGAATGGAGAGGAAATTGAAAAAGAATTAAAAGGTTCAGAATCAACATTTTCACTTATAGATCGTCATATGAAATCGCGGCAGAAACAATTGGGGTGCATGCATAGCAACTGTTTTCTTGATGAGGTAAGAATAAGGAAAAGAAATGTTGAGGTAAGAATAAGGAAAAGGAAAATGTTACCGCAGATGTTACATGTGTCCAAGAGTAAAGGATAAAAGAGAGTAAAATGTAGGAACGTGAAGTGCTAAAAAGCACTTTAAAATAGAGGTTTATGTAGAAAGTATATACAATCTAATGCTTCTGATCCATGTAAAATCTAATTATTTTCGAGAGTAATTATATAGCTGGTATTCTTATTAATATAATTCTATAACTTTGATTATAATAACATTTATAAATAAAAAGATATCTTTTATATAATTCAATGATTCCAAGTCTTCTGAAAATAATAACGCTTTAAATTTATTTATTAATTTATCATTATATTTAAACTCTTTCTTTCCATAATAAATGTTGTAATTTTCATAATTTGCATGACTAGTTTGAATTATAAAAATAAATTGCTTATTAATATCATTAATTTCTTGAGGTGTTCTGAAACCCCATGCGCGTTCTCGTGGTATATATTATAGCGCGCGTCCTCCCAGGTAAATGTTGGTAATGGCGGAAAAGAAAATCATAGGGGATTAAAATGAAAAAGAAAACATTATAAAATTTATTTCCACCCAACTTCCTGTGAAAAGTGAAAGTTATGTAAATTCGAAAGCCTACTGGTCAGTAGTGAAAGAAGAGTTCTAAGAACCCAGTGTTAAAATAATAAAATGTTTGAAACCTTACATGCAGATAGTAATAACAAATATCGCAGTAGACTTGACGGAGCTTCAGACATGAGATTATACGGCTTCATTTGAACCTAATTTTAATTCAGCTCCATGAAATAAGCTCAAAAACCGCATTGAAATTGTTTTCCAATTGAATAATTAGATGATTATCACATTGAATAATAGTTTGTTTTCATTGAAGCAAATTTTGCTTAATGCGAATTTTTTTCAATGCTCTTTTAATTTGTTAGAAAGTGGAATCTCTATATTTAAAATAATTTGGCAAAACCAAATGGTCATTAAACCAGCCCCAACCACTAGACCGATTTCGATCATATTTATTTCATATGAAAGCTTATGAACTCTATACATCTCATCAATTGCCCCCTGCCCCTTTACACCCTCCATTTCCGAAATAAATCGAAAAAATATTTCTCCGCTGTACATTATCTGTGGGGGAAAACCTTGACAGAGTTCCCCATACCCAACCACTGTACCTATTTCTACAATTGTTTTCGCATATGGAATATTATACTGTTTAGATATGTCATCAAGAGTCACCTGCTCCCCTCCGCCACCCTCCATTTTCGAGATATATAGTAAAATGAAACTTTGGCACAGTCTCTCAGCCTTACAACCGCTGATTCGACAATTTATTTCGCCAAGTTGTGAGCATAGTCACAGGCCATTAATATTAAGGGCGAACAGCTGGGCGCCGAAAGCGGCTAGTTAAAATTATAATAAAAAATGAAGTAAAATGTAAAATCCAAAATAAATCCTACAATTGTTGTGAGGTTAATTCGAGTCATTTGACTCTTAACCTAAACCTTTAACATTTTTACTTAAAAGTTCTTTGAACGAAGAGATGATTGGCTGGGAGGTATAGCAGTAGGGGTATTCAAAATTGCGACAAAATTCGACGAATTATCTCTGAAGTTTGACAGAAATTTACAATTTGGGTGTTATGACAGCTTACTAAATTTCATTCGCCTAGTTCAGCGACGGCGTATCTTCCAGAGAAGTTGGTCAAATTTTGTTCATTATTTTTTCTATATTAGCCCATTGGGTAATTAAGTCATTGGCGTCACTTGAAAGGGGAGAGAGGGTGTGGTAAAAGTGTACCATTAATTTGGAAATATTGAAAATTTTTCAACAAAAAAACTTGACTGCTATCATTCTCACTTTTAAAATCCACAAAAAATGCCAATGAATTCAACACTGCGAGCTGGTACAGTCCGCAACTAAGTAAATAGGGCAGTCGGTGTAACTTGGAGAGTTATAGTCGGATATTCAGAAAACTGATGTCGATGGAAATGTCTCGATTAGACGAGTTTATTCGGAATATACTCTTCGAGACATTTCCTTCGATACTAGTTTTCTGAAGATCCGATTATAACTCTCCGAGTTACACCGACTGCCCAATCTATTTAGTTGCGGACTGTACATCCAAGCTCTATGATGCAACGAATATGAGCGCCAAGCTTATGATCGACTGTCTTGCGTCATATCAAAGGAAGCTTAACACCATCCAAAGACCATTCCTGCTTACTCTTACAGGAGCATACAGAACCACAGCAACCTCGTCACTCCATGTCATACTTGAAATTCCACCTCTCTACCTCCAGCTCCAGCAGGAGGCCAGAGTCACAGCCATTCGAAGACTCAACATCTCCCTTCCGGACACTTTGACAACTCTCGATCCTGGAGAGGTTGAAAAAGGGGAAACGGGCTGAAACTGAAATCCCGCTGAATGTCCATCAGAAGAACATATTTCTTTGGTAGATGGAGGGGTTATAACATCAGATCCCGCATCTACATGGATGGCTCGAAGGTCGAAAAAGGTGTAGGGGCAGCATTTTGCGTCTGGTCAGGACAACAGTCTACAGATGGTTGGCAAAACTGAAAGACTACAATACAGTTTTCCAGGCGGAACTTCTGGCCTTGAAACACGCAACAGACCATGCAACCTACCTCTCTCACCAGCCAATAACCATTCTAGTGGACAATCAGGCGAGTGTCCAGGCGGAAGCTAACCCAAGAAGTATAAACACAGCAGCTAGAGAGATCTGTAAGAGCCTTATTACGAATAAGCATATTCACATTTCTTGGATCAAAGCTCAGGTGGGCTACGACGGAAACGAGGAGGCGGACAGATTAGCAAAAGAAGCTGCGGAGTCTGATAGAGACCCACTATCAGTTAAGGCTCCGATTTCCTTCCTGAAATTAATCTTCAAGAAAAAAATGATGGAGCACTGGCAATCAGACTGGAAGGATGAATATACGGTACGTCCACATTTAACATCCTGCCAAGAGTCTCCACTCAACCATGCCACTGGAAAAGGTGAGAAATCCTGTTTTTCACAGGAAACGGCTCATTTCCCCCTTGCTTGAAAAAATTTAACCTTGCCTCGATAGCAAATTGCCCACGTGGAAACACAAATAACACTCCTTTGCATTATGCGACACACAGTGCATTCTTACTGCATCCTTCCACATGACTAAACCGTCACAGCAACATGAGCTAATCTGGTTCAGCAACGTCGTTTCCAACAAAGGCTCCCTACTTAAAATCCAACGATTGCTTCACCATCTTAATGATTTTCAAGAACTTTTTCGAATAAATCCATGATCATCTTTCAGTTCAAGACTTTTCCATTACCTGCAGGCCAACATGGGAAATTTTTAGAGCCCTCTTCACCGAAGTGACAGCGCACCTGAACTATTCTCCGCTTCCACACAGAAAAACTTCCAATTTTTGGAGAAAACAACAATCAACAGAGCAGACACACATGTTCTTTAACACTCGCATTTTTCTACTTCTTTATTTCTTAAGTTTTTTTTCTCTCTTGTTTGTTGATATCGTACATTTCATACTCATATTTCTTTCCTTTTTACAGTTTTTGTTTGTATATGGTTTTATATGATACTCTCCTTTTGTGTCTTGTATATTTGTATTTCTGTAATCTTTTCCATCTCTCTGCCTTCGCCTTTATTTGCTAGACAGTTAAGGAGCGTCTTCCGATGTCTCTTCCACTTCATGTCCGTTACACTGTTTAAATAACCAAAAGGTTATAGTCGCAGGGGCATGAAGTGGTGACCATCGACACCAGATCTGACTATAACTCTCCGAGTTACACCGTTTGTCCAATCTATTTAGTTGCGGACCGTGCATCCGAGCTCTATGATGCAACGAATATGAACGCCAAGTTTATGATCGACTGTCACGAGTCATACACAGAATAGAAAATCGGTACAATAGAAAATCAGTTAGCCAACGTCCACTTAGAAATATTTTTTTTATAAGTTCGACATTAGATATGTATGTTTATTTTTTTAATATTTTCAATTGTCTGTTGTCTGTTCTATATCTTATGACATAAAAATAAGTTCATAAAATTAATGCGTGGGTCATTTAAAAAGCCTTTGTGGATCAGTGTCTGACCCGCGGGTCATAGGTTCTCAATCACAGGTCTCGCTACTTCCGTTCTGATTTACGGCATTCCGAAACAGAAGGACACATAAATTAATCCGTGCTTCGATTCCAATGAGCTAAAAGCTTTCAAGCATAAATAACAAAATTAATGTCTAACGAAGAAAAAGTAAACGTCTCTGAAACGGGACAAATGAAAAACTTTATTAAGCAAACAAACTCCTGTTGTTGGACCTTAGGGTATATTTCAGTATTAAAGGAATATAAAACTGTTTGCGAAGTTAAAAAAATATCAGATTACGGGTAATTGTTTCAAACCTAGAGAAAATTTAATAAAAGAAAAAGAAAGCCTTTGTGAGTATTGTTAAATTGCTCTTGGTAAGAGACTCTGCGGAAACTTCACGTTTAAAAACTAAAATGTTTGCTTTATAAAGACTCTTCTTAAAGTAAACATATTCGAGACCTTTAAAGAAAATCATTTCTGTTTATCTGAAAAGCTTGTGGAGTATTTCTTTAATCAGTTCATTTTCGAAACTTTTAGAAAAGTATGAAATTTCTTGAAAAATTTTCCAAATAATTATTGCTTTTTTTGCTTTAAGCAAGTTTGTCTTAGGGTTAATATACATGCATTTTAAGAAAAAAAATCATAATGCCATATCGTCCCATAAAACATTAGAAGAAATGCATTTTAAGATAAGTTTAAGTACCATTTAAGAGGCGAGTTGCTTAGATATTAAAAGGTTTCTGTTACTTCATAGCCATTTTTTGCATCTTTGTTTTTTATTGTTATTTGAAATAACATGTAATTATTTTCAATAATCAGTTCATTTCCCTCATTGTTGATTAAAATGTTAATTATGTTGATGTTATGATTAAATGTTGATTTAAATGTTAATTAATTAAAAACATATAAAGTTAATTAAAAAACATATGTTAATTAAAAACATATGATGTTAATTAAAAACATATAAAGTGAATTAAAAATATATAATATTTTTATCACTGTTGTATCGTAATTAAGCAAGTGAGGTTTTATAACCATAAAATAGTACGTTGTACTCTTACATGGGAATAACTGGAACCATATGACATGAAAACATTCCCATAATTATGCACAGTTATGCTGTTATCTTACGTGGGAATGACTGGTACTATAGGACTCAAAAACTGTCCTATAATTAGTCATAGTTACGCCATTTGGAACCAACTGCTATTTTATAGATTTCGGAGATGCTGTTTGAAACTGGAAGCTTTTGTGTGGGTGGTTTGCTATGCAGAATTGAACCAACTCCAATTTATTGCCCAACAGAATATTTCTAACCTCAGTAATTGATTTTAGACATTGCAGTATTTCAATTTTTCTATAATATTTTGTAAAATTTACTATTTCTGAATTTTAGAGATGCTTCCTAATTTTATAACTGCATCCTATTTGAAGGTAGAAGTTACGAGATAAAATCTCTGGTATCAAAACCTTCAAGAGAATTCAATATATTCTACATTTCACAACTTCCTTAAAGGAACACATTATTTTAGGAATTAAAATGCACCATTGATTTACTACTAGCAGAATACCCGCCACTGCCAGGTCATTTTTAGGTCAAAATCTTGTGGGAGACAATAAATTGAAGAATATGTTATAACTAGCATAATGTTTATTTATATTTATTTATTGAGTGAATATTTCTTAAATATTAATAATTTTTATATTAATAGCTCACAAATTTTCTTCCATTTCAGTATATTATAAGTATACTGTATTACAAATCTTTCCTATATAATAACTCCATTACAATTCCTGTTACAAAGCTATAAAGTTGTTTCCCTGAGATGCTAATCTTGGCGAAGAACTTGGCGACAAATTTGGTGACCCTGGCGACAAAGTTGGCGACTTTAGCGACAAAAAGAAATCTTGGCTACAAACTTGGCGACTTGACGATAAATTTGGCGACTTTGGAGACAAAAAGATTTTTCTAGAAAGACCTCGAATTGTCAACATATTTCTACTGGCTTCACGAACTTTCTGGAGATTACGTCACTTCCTACGCATTGAAGTCACTTCCTATTGAAAAAGTATAAAAGCAAGCTCTCATCTCAAGCCAAGAAGAGTCAATTGGATTTTGATCTGCAAGCAAGTTGGTGAGCTAATAGGAAACCTTTGAGGGCTGTGTTGAGATTTATTGGTAATCTCTGATGTGAATTTTTACAAGTGCTGTTTTAATACTTGTGTTACATTTCTTTACTTATGATACCTGTAAAATAAAGAGCTTTATTTTTTTAATCCTGCTTATTGGATTGCATTCACGTACACCCACAAGACGATTTTGTCACAGTATACTGTATTACAAATCTTTCCTATAAAATAACTCCTTTTTTGGGCATTTTATCACCCTGGATATAAAATTTTCATTCTAATTGGCCATTTGCTAAATTTCTTTCAAGGACTCAGCTCCACTTTACCCAGAAGGGTGTGCAATAGGGCCGAATTCTCATTGCAGTATTTTTTTTGAACAATATTGAAGTCATTTTTCGATTAAAATTTCAGCAATTCAATTGACTGAATCATTAACTGAAATATGTTTGATCAAAATTACACTACCTTATCCCAATAAGCAATTCTACATGCATTTTTGGCAATTATCATCCTAAGGGTAGTGTTGGCACCTGCCACCTTCCTGTTTGAATGTCCGTGTCGCCCTCTATAACTTTCTCTATAATTTTCACTTTACCAGTTCTGATACAGAGCAGACTATGTCTAGATGTTTTGTTCTAAACTTTGCGTTTGAAAGTGAATCTTAAGCCTCTAACAATCTTGAAATTATTGATAATTACTTGTTGATAATAATAAAGTCTATGTTAGTTTGGAGACAAAGTATATTTTTTCTCTACAACTGCTCAATCGAAGATTTAAATCAAATGCTGGCATACCGCCACATTTAGGCCTACCGTCACCCCTTACAGATAGATTAAACCAGAGTTACTTCCACCATATTCGACATGTGTGAATCAGGTTTCATTTCGATCAGTATCTTTGTTACATGTATTTAGGTGACATTGTCCCATTCTCCCCTAAAGGATTGGGTAAGGGTTTATATACCCGTAAAGTAAGTCAAGTCTGCCATTAAGGAACATTCGCACCAGGTTTCATCAAATTTCCCCAACCGTGTCAAATTTAATGTTAATCAACCCATTTATTTACTATGCAGGCTTCAGACGCGCATATATTGTAAAACCAACAGAAGAATTAAAAAATTGATTATTACCAATTCAGTTAAAAGGTTTCAGGCTGAGAGATGAAATTGATTATTACCAATTATATTTCTCAGCCTGAAACATTTAGCTGTAGGTTAAAGATAGAAAAAAAAGTATTTTTGCCATAGAAACCCAAAGAAAATGTCGCGCGTTAATTAATTTTGTCTGATATATTTATTTATTGCCGAAGTTGAACGTGAAACAATAATTACACATTTTTAATATACTATTTAATAAATATCTCCGAGAAATATTTTCCAATTTTGCAAAAAAATTAAGAAAATGGATCCATTTTTCAATACAAAACCGAAGATATTTCGAAAACCTTTTTCACTACATTACATAAAGAAATAATAACCTTACAATTAATATAAAATACACGGCAATTTGATAGAAAATCTAATTTTCTGCAATCGAAATCGCTCTCCTCTCGATTTTATAGTATACTCATACGGAAATGTGTGATATGTAACATGTAATAAAAAATTATTGTACTTAGGTGTTGTGTAACTAATTACCTCACATTTAGTATCAATAAGAATATCAGGAAAGCTCAACTGTCATTAATAATATAAAATAATTGAACGTAGAAGAAAATCAAAGGAATTTGAAAATTTTACGGGTTCAGAGACAGCAGATAAATAAACGCAAGTATTAAGCTCCTATAGGGGAGAGTTGTGTTAAACCGGATACTTTGATTTTGGCGTTATTAATTCTTCTTTTTAGTGGACAAATACTGAATTATTCTCCACTAGTGAAGAAAAAAGAATTGTGATAGTTTTAATGTTGTTGTTGTTAAATTCAGAAGGTTTATTTGTTTTATGACGTCAGCTTTACAATGTTTATTTCTTTTTAAACTATCCTTACTTATTAATCATTACAATTATAAACACTATATTTAGTCCAGCTTATTATGTGTTTGCTAAGGACTTATATCCTATCAAAAATAAAGATGTATTCAAACAATTGTGAGGTTCTATTTCTTTTTTTACAACCTCTGTACTAGAGGTAAAACCGGGTACTTCTTGTGGAGTAAAACCGGGTACTTATTGTGGGGTAAAACCGGGTACTTATTGTAGGGTAAAACCGGGTACAAGGGGAAGCTACGTATACCCTACCCAAGAGGATTTTCTTAGGTTGTGGACCTTTGCGTCAAATGATCTGATGGAAAGCAATTCCAATTTATTCCGATTTCCAATATTTTCTTTTTTCGTGTGATAATTTCAAATAATTCAAAGAGTTATTTTAGTCAAAATTTTAAAAAGAATTAAAATTTATTTATTCCATTATTTCCTGGCTTGCAAATAAACGATTTCTCATATAAAACTTAATTTCTCATATAAAACTTAAAACACATGTAAAATTAAAAATCTTTTGCTCGAAGGCTTTGCAATCGTTTGGTTTTATTTAACGCATTGACATTTGGACTGAGCTCGTCTGTTAGCTTGAATTTTAAAGAAAGAATTACGTAGAATAAAGTGCTCTTATTTTGCTTTTGGATTGTATTATTTTTCTTCTTATACTTTGGGACTTGGAACATTAAAATAGTAGGAGAACCCAGTAGGTCATTTACGTTTTTTTTTGTACAACATTTGTTAGATTCTTACATTTCATTTTGTCGCTATTCTGTTCTATTGTAATTTCCAAACCCGCAGTGTTTCATTGCATCAGAGTCATTACTAAGTTCCCTATTTAATTACTACAGATTTTATGACTAATTTGGATACAAATTTTGCAAATATTTTTAAATTGACTGTAATTATTCTTAAATTGTTAACTATTAATAATTCTTAGAAAAAGCTGTCTTTATTCTTAAATTGTTAACTATTAATAATTCTTAGAAAAAGCTGTCTTTATTCTTAAATTGTCAGCTATTGTAATTATTGTTAAATTTTAAAAAATTGTCTTTTTTCTTAAATTGTCAACTGTTATAACTACTGTTAAATCTTAGAAAATTGTTCTATTCTTAAATTGCACATAAAATAAAAAATATGCTACTTTTCCACTGCAAATTCTAGTTCTCCCTAATTTTCCATAGAATTAACATGTGTATCCAGTTTTACCCCATTTGTGGGGTAAAACCGGGTACTTTGACTTTTTCTAAAAAAAGTCTTTAGTAAAAAAAGTTAGTAAAATTATGACTTTTCCTGAAAGATATATTGCACTCTCATAAAAAATGAATATTTTTGTAAAAGCTCTATGTCGAATCGTTTAGCCCAACCTGTATGTGGAATAGTTTAGCTCCAACAGGGCTTCAAACCTTAGGTATCAAATTTTTCTCCACTTTCCTCTCGATTAATCTCCATTGGTATTAGCGGCAACGACAAGTAGTATATAAATTTATTAATTGAAATTCTGTATGCTATTTTCACTCAATATATGTACAAAAATAGCAATAGTACAAAAACAGCTATGAATAGCGATATTGCTTTACGATGAAAATACTTTTGTACATATGTTTCTTTTTTGCTTACTTATATATGTATAGTTATTTACGCTTTAATTGAAGAATAAAATCCCGTCTACCAATTTCCGCAAGATATTATCCAGATGTGTAATTCTAATACCATGATCCCTTATCTAGTTCATTCATTTTAACCGTTTCGTTTTTGATGTACAATGTTCAGAAATGTGCATATAGAACCACAGTTACAATTTTAATGAATTTAATTAAAAGCAGTTTTTAAAAATATATTTTTATCAACGTACGAACAGCAGATTTTTTTATTTTAATTATTCTCTACTCTTTAAATCTTAAGACCTATTGTTTGTCAAATTCACAACCAGGTGGCAGTCCTGTGTGAAAATCAAAATTACATTTAATTAATTGATAACTGATAATTAAATTCTAAGAATATTAAAGTAGCGCAATTTCATCGAAAACATAGAACTCTACGGAATTTCAAACCTCTAAAACATCAGGAAGAGAGTGGAAAATCTATTACGAAATTCCGTCTTAACCAACATGAAACAAGTCAAGTTAAATAAAAGTGTTTAAAAAAGTTTTTTTTTTCCTTCTTACGTTTGGAAAGTCGATATTTATTAAAATATCGAAGACGAATTGCTTGACAATGGTCTACTTTCGTCCTCCCGTTGGTGTGGTGCGGAAGTTTCGAGAGGAAGGTGCCAGCTCAGGTGTCGTCCTCGTCATCTGACCGCGGTTCAGAATTACAAGGTCAATCCCAAAACAGCCTTGTGTTGATGCGAAAAGCTACTTTAATTTAACTAAAACTAAACTAAAATGGTCTACTTTCTGAGAAAATAGTGTACCAGGAAACTAATATACAGTCTGACCACGGATTCCGAGACTACCTCTTTTGGACGATTTTACACCGGAAAGCGGTGTCAGGCAATGAATCATATGAGCGCATTTCCGGAGTTCTTTGTTAGATCACGCTCAGTAAAATGTAAGCATCACCCTTTCATTCTTCACTTTCCCCCTATTTTGATGAAAATAACTCCGCCTGGCGCATGCGCAAAAGCGCGGAGGGTTTCCGAATCCGTTGCTACGCAACACAATCAATATTTAACCAGTCCATTTGCGCTGAAAGACTCTTTTAGAATAAAGGTACTTGAATGGCCTTAGTGATACCCTTCCTCCAATAATGAACCAGAGGTTAAGCATTGCATTAACACCTTCATATCTGCCCTCGAATCAGATGTCGCTTCTGGCAGAAACGTTACTGGATCTCTTGGTGTCAGGTGCCAGAATATGCATGTACAACACTTATGCAATTATCTGTAACAGATTTTAAGCCTTTTCGAACAAATCACTTTAATGTAAAATGTAATGGACTGAAATTTTATGGTATTTTGACGCTCTACGTGCATTGCAAACAACAACTATTAGGATGATTTTTAATGAGTATAAAGAAAACACTCTGATATATTTTTAGAATTCAATTAGAATTTGTTTTATAATTAAGAATGAATTGGGGGTTTTATGTTCACTTTTCGTTTAAAAGATGTTAATTCGAGGTTTACGCCATTTTAAAAGGCAAACAATAATCCATAAAATCTTCATTTTTTTCCAAGGCAAATTCAGACTATGTAAAAGGAAGAAATTTTGCATTAAAAATCCTTTGTAGAAATAGATCTATGAAGCACCTTTTCGAAAAGCAATTATGACACTAATTCACGTAAATACTTATGCTCAAAATTCAGCTTAAAAAAGTTAGCTGAGAGTATATAGGTAAATAATTCATGCAAAGAATTCGACATAAAATTTAGACTACGAAGTTCAATGACGTAGTGATGCAAATAAAACTATTTTAGAGAATGAAGAGAAATTAATATCTTCTCAAGCAATTATTAGGCGTCAGTACAAAATTTTCTCTTCTCGTTTGGCATAGTTTTATATATAAGAGGTGTTGGTCCGCAAAATAAATACATTCATTTTGATATTTAACAATATGCGTCGTCACATTAAAAAAATATTGCATGAACGAACATCCCTGAATTTCTGTTTCTAAATACTTTTCATAAATAATAAATTAATTTTCAAATCTTATAATCTGTTCATCAAATTTTCTTCTTCAAAGGAAAGCCACGCTAGGGTAAATAGCTGCTAATTTTCGTATCGCCAATATCTGACAGCCAAATAATTGCTACAGATAATGAAATATGAGGGTTTCATTTGGTGGTCAACTGCTCAATCTGCCTCTATGGGACACCAGTTAAAATGGTCTATTATTGTCTGGAATCAGTAAAATGTAGGTACGCCATAGATTTCTAGGAAAACTACAGTAAAACAAATAATTTATGATCTGACCCCGCTAGCCGAGAAGGCTACCAATGATACTTCTTTTTATCCCAGAAAGAAAAGTGTTTTCTCATTGAGATTGTAGTTTTGAACTTCAAATTCTTCGGAAAAGTTATACGTCTTCATTCAGAAGATCCCTACCTTTTACACTAGATATAAGCACTGCCTAAATGATGATAAAAACTATACAGAAAAAAGGTTTAAGGTATTTTTTAACATAATTATAAAATTGTTCTTCTAAAATCTGTGTGTGTTTTTATATAAAGATAATAGAACAGGCTAATAAAGCATACTTTACCAGCATGCCTTATACATACACGTATAAATCAATTCCCCTATTGAGATCAAATTCTGGTTATATATCGTAATCAAACAACATTGTAGACAAAAATTTTAAAGGTTTTTCAAAACACGCTTTTAATAACATACTCAAACAAGTAGATGTAAATCAAATTACAAAAGTAAGAGGCTGTGATAGAAATACTCTAAGCAAATTAGAATTTTAATAATTCATGATGTCCCAACAGTCCTTCACACATTTCCAAATTTAATTTTAATAAATCCAAAAATTGTGATATAAGTGTGCGCTTTTCACTAAATTGTATAACGCGGCATAAAGTCTTTTTCCTATAAAGACATCCTTAATAATAATATAATAAATGCGAAAGTGTGTCTGTCTATCTGTCTGTTTGTTAAGCTTTCACGACCTAACCACAAACCGATTTGGATGAAAATTGGCCGAGTTGTAGCTTGAAACCCAAGAACGGACATAGGCTAGGTGAAATCACGTTAAATTAATTATTTTTGACTACAGATTAAAAATAGTTAACAAAGAAAGCCCATTGACTCCGCGATTCGCGATGAAGATTTTTATTTTTCAATCTACTGTCACGTGATACTTGAGGAATTCGAAAACATGTGGAATAAATTATTTTTAAAATCAACTATCACGTAATCCTTTTTTCCGCTGTAACTTCGGAACAAATAGTCCGATAAAAATTATTTTTATACCGTCTTAAAGTTAAAAATGTTACCTTTTCAATGATAATAATTTTATTTCTGTGACATTTTTCCTTCAATTTTTATTCATTTTTTAAAGTTTAATAATTTTTTACGTGCAGACGATTTTGAAATAACGCAAATTTATACTTACTTCGCTGCTAGGAAACGGTTAGACTTTGAACTAATTTATCTTTATTTCTGAAAATTTTGCTTATGTTTATAAATATCTATAAAACAAGGCAGAAATTACATGTATCTGTCTGTCTGTCGGTCGATTGGTCTGTCACAAGAACTCCTCCTAAACGGTGAACGTTAGCGACATGAAATTTACACACAAGGTGCTATTTTCAACTTTCAGAGTTAATTAGTTCTTAAGATATTTAAATAAATAACGAACATTAGCCGCTTTTAAGCCTATTGCTTAGACGTTTTTTGAAAATAACTTCTGAAATCCTTATTAGACAACAATTATTTTTATGCCATTTTAAAGACCAGAAAATGATCTTTTTAATGCTATTAATTACATTGCGATGAAATGTTTTCTCTGATTGTTATTAAGGTTTAAAAATATTTTTGTAACGTAATTTCTAACAAGTCTTTTTATTCTTTTAGAAATAAATTCAAGCCAAATTATTGTTTCGCGCGCGGGCTTTTGCCAGTGTTAAAGTTAATATAAGAAAATATTGCTTTCTTTGACCATTAACAACAAAGGAGACTTTACTCTTCCGGTTTCCTGTTGTCGTAGCATTTGCAGCTTTTAATGCAGTTACACAGTGATACAATGACGTTAGTGAATTATTCTCTCGATGTTTTGTTTAACTTTCACAGTGAGGTATTACAGAATATCCATCTGTAGATACGGTAGTGGGCATTAACAAGGAACATCATATACTGTAGAGCTCTTCAACATCTTAGAATTTTTCAGGGCACCTTCCGACAAGCCGAGATTGAATGCCGGTGTGCCAGTACTACTAATACGCAAAATCGATATACAGAGACTGCACAATGGCACACGGTCGCAAATTACACACCAAGGTACAAACGTCGTGAAAGCTGTTATGACTGATATAGGGAGAAGAGAGAGTATTTTAATTCCACGCCTTCCGATAATGCCGAAGGATTTATCATCTCAGTTCAGAAGGTAACAAATCCCTTTAAAAATGTCATTTGCCAGGCTCAGGGCCAGATACTGAAAGTGGCAGATGTACATTTGGAAAAACCATATTTTTCGCATGGGAAACTATACATGGCGTGTTCACGTGTGTCCAGCCCACACAACCTCTACATCCGTGCAAATAATGTGGTATATAAAAGTATATTAGAATAGATAAACAATTTACATAACTATATCAGCATACATGTATAGTACACTCCTGTCAGCCTTCCAATTAAGTATTATCTCCGTTAGAACTTTTACTTTCCCCTTTCGAAATGCAACAAAACATTTACATTCGTGAATTAAAAAAAAGAATAATTCAAATTCTTCGCGCACGAAGTCGCGGGTAACAGCTAGTTGTTACTAAATCAGAAGTTTAATTTTAATAAATGTCTGTAGCGCAAAATAGTATCGACGTGCTGTTTTCCGTGCAATTCCTAATTCCCGTGAAGAACTTCGTGTTGACCATCTAGGATTGCGAATAAACTTTTGGCGGATTCGTTCGGTATCATCATCTGATGTGCGTGGCCTGCCTCTTCTTGGTCTGTCCAACACTCTTGATGTCTCTTAAAATCTTCGGTGTCATGACAAAATGCTGTTTCGACAAGGAGCAACTTTATGAAACGTAGTACGAAACTTTCTTTGAACTTGAATAATCGACTTTGTTTCAAAGTATCAACCTAAGAAGTTTGCTTCTCTCCGTTGGAGTCGTCATACTTACATACAATGACGGATTGGAAGCTAACGTTACTAAGCAAATGCTGTACCACTAGCGCTATCTATGTGTAGACAATTGAACATTCAGTATGTCAAAAAACTTTATGCCACGTAATGCGATTTGGTGAAAACCGCCCTCTAATATAACAATTTTTTTATTAATTTTTGAAAAGTATCAAGGATTTTGGGACACCCTGTATTTATGCTACATTTTTAAATTTTAATAAAATATGTAAGGTGTTTCCTTCTTAGGATAGAAAAATGACTTAGTTTCCTAACAGCCTTGTTTTCAGCTTCTCATGCTCTTACGATGGGATTTTGACTTCCAAATTTTTGATAAAAAATTACTTTCTAATTTACAGCACTCGAATAAGGGTATGATTTTAAAATTTATTATTTTTTTATTTTCGTTTTTAATTTTGCTTTATAGATATAAATAAATACAAATATTATGAAATCTTGAATTCTATTTTTTTTTCAGATTCACTACCCTTCTTTTCTTCCTTCTTTTTCAGATGTCCCTTCTTATGCGAAATAAAATTTTAAATAATATTACTTCATTAACTGACAATTAAGTTCGGACAGTACTCAAACATCATCCAAAATACACAAATTAAAATAAGAAAAGAACATATTAAATATTTTATTTATTTTTATTCCCTATATTTCAACAGGAGATATCGGTTTTCATGGTTGTGGTGTATTGATATACGTCTTTTGTTGGTGGGTTTCTCTTTTTTGTAGTGGTAAACGATTGACTAAATCAATGCTATGGTATCTGTTGATGTTCTTGTTATTCATATTGATAGGGTATATTAAGTATTAGTTATTTTATATGCAACCGTAAAATAACGGAGGGATTTATTCTTTTCTGGTAATTTTTGTACCCCCCTTAGGGGCCTACGTTCTTTAGGTGGGTACGGGTGTCTCAATCCCGAGGTACCAAGGAATCTATCCCCCCTTGATGTTTACACTCTCCTACGCCTTGTGCTGTTTGCTGATCCCTTCCATCACTCGACGGCAAGCGAAGGAGATCTCCATGAGAAGCGGTTGCCGCTCTGTTTTCTTCTTTCTTCTCATGGGCATCCAAAAATCACGTGTTGGACGTACGTGGCGACCCATTACACAAGTGGGTGCACTGCGGCACCCGATGTATCAATTCGTCTGGTTTCCTAGCCACTTGGTTAGGCTGCTAGGGATCCGGGGCTTGGTTTTAAGGGTGGTCAACGCTCCTAGAAGTTACTCAGAGCGTACAAGTCCCGGCTGGAACTGAGGTAGTGCTGAGGTTGGAAATGTCCAGAGCCGGTAACTGCCTTCCCTTTTTGGGCTCGGTCGAGGGTGGTGCCGTTTTGGCTCGAATTGACATTGTACTTTGCATGGGCAAGAAGAAAAAATTATCCCTTCAGTGGGCACGAGAAAGACCTGAATACATTTACTAATGAACCTTTTGATTCTTTTATCATCATGAAGCTCATTTCTTCACAACACGAAACCTTTCATACCGTATCACCAGTTTTGGTCCAAAAGGCATTAATAGTAGCATTGGAGACGTAACGCCCAGTAAAAAGTTTCGTTCTGGGGACATGCTTATATAAATTTCTTTTTGTAAGCCCAGCAAATTGTAATATTGAAAACTCTCTCAACTCTACTCCAGATAGCAAAGAAAGCTTGTCTAAAAGGTTTTGGAAACCTTGTCGTCAGCAAGGGTAAAGGGTTGACACAAAGGTTTCCATGACAAGGTTTGAACCTTTCCGCAAGGTAGTGGAAAGGTTCGCTAGTCAACAAGAAACAAGGTTTTCTGTAAGGTTTTCAGTAAGATTTCCCCAAGCTTTTATTGCAAGCTTGTTTCAGACTTTCCTCAAGCTTGTTTCAGGCCTTTCAAAAGGTTGCTAGGAGCTCTCCTTCGGCGGTCAAAATAGAACCCCCTTCCCCCCTCCGAAGCCGTGCTCCTACAGAGGAGTCCAATCATTTTTTCGTACCCCTTCTTCTGACGGTTTCTTAGAGATATCTGGAATGTCAACTAATTAGATCAATTAGGAATCTTAATTAACCCTCTGAGCGACTAACAGGTCAGAGCAAACCGTCTCAAAAATATCTCTCTGCTTGGCAATGGGTTCCTTTAAGAAATATTTCCCGTCAAACAAGAGGTGTTTGAAAAAGCAACACCTGAATTCCCCCCCTCCTCTCATTGCTATCTGCGGGAGGTCTAATTATCCCAGCGGGGAGAGTCTTCCCCCGTTCCTTATCGCTAGCAGATCCCCTTCCCAGAGCCGGCCGGAGGAGAGTGTGAAAGGTGCGATCGCATAAGGCCCCGCGCCGCTGACTGAATTTGTAAAATGAAAATGATTTCTGTTTTTTTGAATCCAAGTATAAATACATTTGAATATAATTATACAATTTGTGCACATTTTACATCTACCAATCTAAGGCAAGGTTGGGTTCTTTAAAGTCATGAGAGATTAGAATATATTACAAGCTGCACATAAACTGTTACAAACTGAGAAACATTATTGACAGAGAATATGAAAAAATAACTAAAAACGAAACACAACGTTTAACATGTGTTTGTGTATGGATAGTGGCTATAATTTTATAAAGTGGTTATTTTTTATATTTAGTTAAAACGGAAACAATAAATTTTGTTAAGAAAGCTAAGCATTTCATAATTTTGTTAGATTGCACTCCAGGCTTGGGCCATCAATAACAATTGTTTGTTAGTTTAAGATGTATATGTCTCTGAATGCACATATACAAGCAGGGCCGGTTTAAGTCCTAAACGGGCCTATAGGCAATACAAGTTTCAATTTCTTTCCTACTCAGTTTGAAAACCAAATATTTTTCATTGTTTTTCATACAAGCAAATATTAAGACTGACTGAAATTAAAAAGAAGTATATTTAATTTGCCGACCACCTCCAGGAGAGTGGTTTCAATATCTCAGAGATAAAAAAAACTAAAATTTAAAGTAATTCTTTTAATGAGTGGTGAAAAAATTGCAAAACTTTTTTACACAGTCTAAATAATCTAATATAAAATTTCTAGGGATATTTTGGAGCCAAAAAAACGGTAAAACAAACTGGATCACACTGATCTTCTCGCTAAATTAAAAACATGAGAAAAAAAACCCATGAATAATGTTCTGAAATTTAAACAATACTTGATTTCAATTTAAATAAGTTCCAGTATACGGATCTTGTAAATTAAATGAAAACACTAAATTAAATTACCTTGCAAATAATGCATAAAATTATCGTGAGGCATTGGAAGCCTCCAAAGATATTGGGTCCCTAGGCAGTTACCTACTTTACCTATTTGATAATCCGGGCCTGTTTGCCAAAACGATTTGTGTTGAAACGGTTAAAGACTTGACAGGAAAATGTTGTTGACTAAGAATATCGTGAAATATCATTTTGAAAAATATCGTGAATCGGAATTCATACTATCTACTTTTAACAACTGCAAAGAAAATAGTTGAGTAATTAGTTGAAGGCGACACCTGAATTTAAGAATTAAAGAACTGGATGGGAAAAAAGCAATTTTTCTTTGAAGCAACCGATCAGTCTATTTCACCTGTCAATTATCTATTTTCTAGTCATAATGAATAGTGCCATCTTTTCTTTTCAGAAAAGATCGAAATTTATCATGAGCCAAAAGTGTCATATGAATTCTTATCTAATTAGGATAATATTCACAAACTGTCTGAAGACGATCTTCTTAAATGTTGCAAAGACTTAAATGCAACTTTGTAATGCGATATTGATTTATTGAATGAAGTCGAAATTTGTCATTGAGTTTTACCATTCAGGGACTCGGTAATACAATATTTATTTAAAAATAATTTATTTAAATTGTATCCAAATTTTGTGACTGTTCCGAAAAATACATTAACCTTACCAATTACAAATGTTTCTGCAGAAATATCTTTCTCATGATTGAAAATAATAAAAAAAATTACTCGAGTTCTAGAATTTGTTAAGAACGATTAAATTTCTTAGCCATGATATCTGTCAAATCCGAATGAGCTATAGAATTATTATTATCAACGAATTTCTATAATGAATGTAAGAAAATGAAACAAAAATAACATATTGTTTGTTACCTTATTCTAGCAAGTCGCAGTCCAAATTGTATTCTAGGAGTTCATGAAGCTATTATTTTTATTATTTGAATTGTGAACAGTTCTAAATGTGATTGAAATGTTAACTTTTTAAAAATATTTTAGTTATGTATCATTTTCATGTATTCCTTAATATACGAATTTGTGCAATGTAATAAATAACAAAATGCAATAAATTATTTATTCTGGGTAAGAAATTATATCTGGGTTTCTAGTCCTTTTTCTAAAATATAGGACTAGAAACCCAGTAAAAACTTATTACATCTTTTTTCTACATGGTCTTTTCTTTGCAAAATTGGCAAAATAGAAAATAACAGAAATCTGTTACTTATTTTAAGCGACTTCAGGGATAAACACCTTTTCAAGGTGTTATGCGGAATGTTTGCTAAGATTGCTAAGATAATCAGAAGAAGTTCATTCAGGGGCATCTCTTCACAAGAATATTTTTTTTGTTTATGAAAAGAAAAGCTTATAAGCATTTCTACGCCAAAATAAAAATCTGAGAAAGATTTCCGTCCACAAGTTTCCGAAAAGCTGCATTGAAACTTCCCTACCTTGCTATTCGTTTTAACGATAAGGAATTCAATTGTTGCCGTAAACGTTCCTTCTTACCACCTGCGAGCCCGTCTATTGTAAAGCTTATCACTACGAATCTGTCACTATCAACCAAGTCATCAATGGAGGGGAAAGCAGAGGCGAGAAAACGCGTATTTTCCGCTTACGACTGTAAAATTCAAGCCAGGAAAAAACCGGTTGTTCCCATCTTCAAGGCGACCGAAAGAGAAGAAATAACACGGTTCTGCGGAAGTCGGAGTAGATTTGCTTTACGTAGAAAACCGTTTGCGGCTCTCAGAGGGTTAATCAAATCTTACTTATTAATTTCAATTTATTTGATTAAACTAATTTTTAATTGAACTTACCTGCACGATTTCGTTGTAGATTATGACAAAACGTCAAATTCCTGCGAGCCGGGCATCGAAACCGCGTTCATAGAGTTAGAAGGCAAAGGCGCATTAACCACTACACCAGACGGGGCTTAACACGCTGGGACAGGTGGTTCATAAAAAGCTTTCCTACGTCAATTGTGCGGGAATGGTTTCCGAAGCAGTTTGCGTGGAAATGCTTTCGCGGACTCGCCGTTCAAACCTTGTCGGTGAGGTAGTTCATAAAAAGCTTTCCTATGTAAATCTTGCGGCAATGGTTTCCGAAACGTTTTCCGCGGACAACCTATGGAAAGTGAAATGGCAACCTTTCCACAACCTTCTTTACTATCTGGGACCTGTCACTGTCAGTGCTCACTCCACATTAAACTCCCCAAAGCGAGTCATTTCTTGTGGTGACCTTTTCCATACCCAAACAGAAGAAACAAACGAGGATTTAAAATCTCAAGTCCATAGTATTAAAACATGGAGGGAGGGGAAACTCCTTGACACAAAGCATCTTGTTCTGACATTTCATCATCCTAAACTACCTTAGTCTCTTAAGGCAGGTTATGCGAACTTAACAGTGAAACTATATATTCCAAACTCTCTTCCTTGTTTCAAGTGCCAGCGATTTGTTCCTTCAGAGGCTGCATATCGCGGCACCTTTAATTGTGCCCTTTGCGATGAAAAAGGTCACGGTAGCCTGCAATGTACAGCACAAGACAACTGCATAAATTGCATAGGAAATCATACCGCCTATTCCCGCTCCTGTCCATCCTGGCAATTTTAAAAAGAGGTAATCGCAGTTAAAATCAAACAACAGAGATCATATCCGGAAACAAAAAATAGTAAAAGCTCAAACACCCACAGATGGAACTAGCTATTCATCTGCAATAAAACAGTCAGTCCTAACAGAGGGTAGACAGGCAAACACTACAGGCACAACGCATGATTTGACAAACTCAGAAAATATATTTAAAATTCCTAATGATATGCATTCAATTCCTGATCCAGCCCTACCTAGTCAATCTACTATTTAACTGAACAATTTGCTCCCGATCTGATTCCTGATTTCGTTTCAGATTCCCAAGATTCGTCTTATTTCAAAAGAGTTAAAAAAACCATCTAAATCTACAACTTTTAACCAAAGTCAATCTTATTTTAAAAATCCTCTAAGTTTTGGAAAACATCACGTCTGCATGTTTCAACTTCTGCTGTTATGCAGGTTGATGATGTTCCTCCTTCAGCAGATGCAACAAATACCATCAAAATTGCTAATGAAACAAAATTCCCACTTGTAAACTCAGTTCCCAAACCTATGCCGATAGATGCCATACTGGATAATGAAACTGACAATGTAATTGAGTCTTCTTCTATTGATGATGCTATCCATTATGATCCTAATGAAGCTATTGGAGAAGCTATTGGAGAAATGTCTCCTGTTATTGAACAACAGCCACCTGTTACAAACCCTGCCACTTCAGATAAAGCTACTCCAAGACAAAAATTAAAGAAAAGCTCATTTTGATGGATCGATTTTAAAACCGTTTATAATTCGACGTTAAGTACCCCTATACACCAATTTAAAATATTACAATGATTTTTTCGAACTTTCCCCCAGTAATTTATAAGTTTCTACTTATGGTTTCAATTTTTAGTTTTCGCGAATTTTAATCGTTTTTTCCTCATTTTAGAAGTGGAAAAGTGATTTTCTTCGCTATTGCGCTACATGATATCTTGGTAGCTTTTATTTCTCGTTTTTCCTAATTCATGGATTTTATTATGATATTGATTTTGTCGCTTTTAATACTAACTTAGGATTTTTATACTTTATTTTGCTCTTATGCCACAGAATTTTAACTTCCTTCTATATTATATAACCATATAATATAGAATAGATAGTTTATTCAGAGTGACCCTGTTAAACTACCATACTCTTGGCGCAGCATAGCCAAACATGGCTCTTGCGCCAATAAAACGAAACAACCAACCAATTTTTGTACCGTTAGACTTGTTTGATTGAGTCTTTCATTTGAATTAATCCCTTAACAGTCGTATCCTTGCGTCGTACATGCATCGGATTATCTCATTTTTAGTCTTTTAAAATTACGTAGAATCCATAAACATCTCAAGTGTTCCATACCTTCTTAAATGAATGGAAACGACAAGGCCTTTCCAAAACAGAAGGAGTCATCTTATTAGATAGCAAAGAAAATGAAACTGATTAAAGGAAAAGAAGTTTTATATATTTATTTTAAATTAGCAACATATTCCGCTCCTCTTGAATGCGGTGGGTGTAAGTTATTTGTGAAATATTGAGCGAGTGATCTTGTCCCCGTCGGTCATTTCCCTTATAAATAAGTAAATAAATCCAAAATACGTTAGCGAAAAAATTTCAGAACCCTATCACGTCAGAAAGTGAGTGAAAAATCGATTGCAAAGTTCTGTCTTTACAAATATGAAGAATGTCAAATTAAATAAAAATGTGTCACTATGAGCAAGCAATATATGAAGCATTTTTTTCATTTACACCCAAAATAAAATATTTATTACATAACATTTATGAACTTCTAGGTAATGAATTCATTTTTTATTTTTATAGAAATTTCATATCAATAAAATTTAGATTCTTCCATTGCTGTTTTCCATTGAATTTGAAACCTAGGAAACAATATTAAATGAAAGCGAACACATTTTGAAAATATGATAGTTAGAGATATTTAATTACAAAAAAATTCAGAAAAGTAAACAATAGTAATAACAATATACCTTTTGTGTGCCAATGCAGCAGCATCCAGCTATTGCATTATCAATATTGTCTGAAGTTAACTAACCAATTAAGATACGATCAAACAACAAACTCATGCTTTAATTAAAATTAAAACACATTAAGATAAAATAAATAAAATAGAAGAGAACACGAATGGCGAACTTTTTCAAAGTGCCACTCGCCATTGGAGTTCTAATATGGATAAATTTTCTGTCAAGGGAACGACTAAATAGTCAAATAATATTCCCTCTTTGGCCTGAATTTATCCAACAATTGAAATAAAGGAAAACACTTTTCTTAAAGAAGAAAACTTCATAAAGTTTTCTCTTTTAGCAAATCCAATAGAGAGAGAAAGAAAGTAAAATTACCTTTTGCCAATATACCAGTAAAAGTGACGCCTTCGGAATGTACCAGAAACAAAGGACATTAAGTTTAGAAGCTAGCAAACCTAGCTCCATCTATTGAGACAAATTCGAACTAAATTAACATAAATTTAGATGCTCTTTTTATCCTTTTTAGTTAAGTTGTTAAATTTAAAGAAATTACTTGGTAGCCGTTATCTTTTAAATTATTATTTAAATTATCTAAAGCTGTGACTAAAGTCGAATGGTTATTACAAATACTTTTTATTCTATTAATTTGAGAATAAATGGTGTTTCTTAGAATTTTAAAGTTCTGATTAGTATAATACAAAGTTTAATTTTTAATAACTTTTGTTAAATTATTTCACTTGTAATAGTTAGGGATATTCTGAAACGTTACTGTTCTCATAATAATAATAAATGTAAATCTTATCAGTGAATAAACGCTGCCGACCTATTATAAGTTTGTTATTTTCTCACACAAAATACGTTTCCCTTCTTTTTAAAATATCAAGAAAATGAGTTTCCTCCATTTCTCCACAGCAACATTTTTCATATTATTTTTATTCCCTTGCAGTCACTATTTAAATTTTCACAGAAGACATACCGGAAATATGTTCTTTGTGGATTTTCATTAAATTCGAGGTAAAGGTATATAAATGCCTGTAGATTGAATTCTTTAGAATAAAGTTTTAAATTTTTCTTAAACCCCAGCTTTATCGTTCCATTCATTTCATTGTTGAAGTTGTGGAACTTTCTACTATGCAGTACTTGAATAAATTTTGATTTTATTAAAAAAAAATTTTTTTGTTTGTTTGTCAGCTTGCCTTTAAAAATATTATCTGTTACCTATTGTTGCGACTTGTATGGACGAGTTTTTTGCTTTGTTTGTTTACATTTAAGTGCCTGTACTATGTAATTCCGGTGCAATGCTAAGTCAATTGAATCTTCAAACCGGAAGTCCAACACACAAGCGGATAAAGTCAAGGTTTACAATGTAAGTAAACAAACCAGAAAACTCGTCCATAAAATCGTGCAGCCGGATGGTTTCTTTGGTCTTTTATGATCCAACTTTAAGTTAACAAAGCTTGAAACAGTTTTATCTGTCTTTTGTACTTTGAACTTCCTTTCCTCACGGAAATCAGCTCAAAACAACCAAGTGCATTTCATTGATTTTATCGATCTCGATACGGAATATTTACTCTTCCTTTCCTCTAATTCCGTTTTTATTTCAGAAAGGAAAGAAACAAGGTGACAGCCTTACTTATATCTACAAGAAAGGTAGAAAGAAGCAATAAAAAATGTGCACTTAATCGAATTTTAAACGAAGCTGCTGTCGAAAATACAGATCAGAGCTTATCGTTTCCCGATGCTGCTTTAATAAATGTTTACAAAGATTTATTTTAGCTGGTATGAAATCAAAACATTCTTTTGTTAGATTTCTGTTTTCAGGTTGACAATATCATTGAACTTCGAGAACGTTTACGACTAATTTTAATTTAATCAAAATCTAATTAAACTTTTGAAACACCCATTCTTAATCAGCAGCTACTACCTAAGAAGTAACTACTTGGCACATTTGGCAGCTTTGTGTCAATGGTTTATACTGTAGAGTATTTTGTACAATTTTTGCGTCGTGCATACGCAGCTTACAGAAGTCATGTCATCATAAAAAAATTATCATGCTAAACATTGCAGTTTGAAGTACCGTGAAAAATGTCATTTAAATATAAAATCTTTTGTTGTCATTTGCATTGAAAAGACTGCTCCATACAGTAAAATAATTTTCTAAAGGAAATGCGCTATACTGATTAAACCTTTTAGTGCTGAACGGCGATATGTCGTCGTTCGCAACACTTGCGAAAAGTGCCAACGATGATATATCGCTGCGTATGTGATGACGCCTTGCTATTCGTATCGAGAAAGAACTCTATCTCAAAATAAATTTATAAAACGTTATAAATGGTTTTATTAATATATTCAATTTATTAATAATATTCTATTGATATTATATATCAATATTAATAATATTCTATTTATATTATAAGTTAATATTCGATTTTTCAGGTTTTATAATGTTTTATATTTTTGTTATTCGTATGATTTTCAACAAATAATTAAATACAATTGGCATTAATTTACTCTTTCTTTATTTCGTAATATGCTCCTGTTTGAATTTTGTAAACATCATTCTTATATTGTTTCCTATGAGTTTTTTTCCCAAACCTTAGCAAATTCTTCAAACTTGTCTGTCATTCTTCGCATAGGTACGATACTTTCGGTCGACACTAAAAAGGTTAAATATATATTCATTCCTTTAAATTTAAAAATTTAATTTATTTTCATATTTGGATGCTTGTAAACAAAATAATAAACTCAGACTGTTAAAATAAAGCGTTATTCACCAATAAATAAAGTTTAAATGTATGAAATAAAATAACATTCAATCAATTAAATAAATTTAAGCACTCATAATCATTTCACATTATACATATAGCAAACTCTACAACAAATTAATTTCGAATTCATAAAGGTAAGGCTATTCAAAATGTCATCAGACGAATGCCTTATTTACTCTTTCTGGGTTCCACCGCCGCTGAAATTGCTTTGAAAAATGACGATTTTAAGCAGTTAGTTGTTGATCTCTATCGCTGCAAAATCTCTCCTTCCTCCATTAGAGATGTTAAAGAGATAAGAGTGAAATATTTCCAGGCGTTAAAGGTTAATGCCTTCCAATTTATTCCTTCACAAATTAGGTGTAAAGATTGGTATTTGCAAAGGCCTTAACAAAAGATAAAGGCGTACATTTTGGAATTGAAGCATTCTATTCCTCGAGCAATTTCTTTGAAAATCACCCGGATTGATGTAAGGAATTTTGGTAGAAAATCTTTTTACTGCTTAGAAAACTAACTGTAGAAACTGCTGTTGAATCTTCCGTGATATTAACTGCTTCTTATTGACCAGTTTCCTTAATAACTTTGCTGAATCTGAATTGAACAAAAAAATTACATTTATTATGTTAGTAAATAAATAATATTAGCTGGATAAAAAGTAACCAGCTTTGATACCGTTTTAATTTATTGGGGCATTCAGAAATACTTAGTAGTACAATTTAAGCACGGTAACAATAAAATTAATTTAAAACTTTATAAAAGCTGCACACTCAACTCCCGAGTCTCCCCTCCTTTTTCACTTCAGAATAGTGTCAGTGATATTATAAATTTGCATTCCATTCATTCTGCGTTGCACAATGTATCCTTTTCTTTTACTTAATTCACTGGAAGAAAGTTCCCTACGACCCCATGTTCTACCTCTTTTACTTCAGAATAGTATCAGTGATATTATAAATTTGCATTCCATTCATTCTACGTTGCACAATGTATCCTTTTCTTTCACTTAATTCACTGGCAGAAAGTTCCCTACGCCCCCCATGTTCTATTGTAAAACTAACTTCTTTCTGTATTCCTAATCTACACTGAAAGTTTGTCCCATGATTTTAGAATCACCCTGTATATCTCAAGGAAATATTTATTTAAAATTTGTATAATCTTATACTAAACAATAATACTATTATTATTTCTTTATATAATCATTATTACCCATTTTAGTTAGTTTATGATCCTTAAGGCTACACAGTACCCTAAAAATGACAAAAATATCGAAAAACTTTTTTTTGCATTTTTCGATGGCCCATACGATTGGGAAACTTGACTCCAAATTTTGGATCTGATATCCAAATAGTTTTAAAGATTTTAAAGTTTTCTGAGTGTTGACAGTCTCAAAATTTTGCAGAGTGGTTAGTTTCGTTTTCATTTTGAAGCATTTTTCCATTCTTAAAATAAATTAATTAAAAATATTTTGTAAATAAATCAATTCCTTGGGTGAAATGGTTATCATAACTTCGTTGTTCACTACCCAAATTGTTTCTGTTTGTTTATATTCTGCGCTCTTATTGAGTTCTTATTACTACCTAACTGATATTCATAAAAACGACTTTTCAAGACGAATATTAATTTTTACACAGAGTTTATTTTATTTAGAAGCTTTGCAGTACAATATTATTGTTTTTCATTCATTTTTCTGGTGAGAAAATGCCACTATCGAAAAGTTATCGACTCGTTAAGAGACAAAATGTTTTGAAAAGCTGGCAGACAAATTACATAATATTTCTAATAAGAAAAAAAATATTCAATAATATTGCGTTAAAATAGTGTTTTAGTGCATTTTACAAGTTGGGAAATAACATAATAAAAAATTAGAGCTCTACAAGCATTATTAGTTTTGGTTTCATGCCTTTACAAACTTTAAATGCATTTTTCTCAGATTTTTATTTTTGGCGATGCAAGTGTTTTCTATTCCCTAAGGCTTTTTTTCTGTTCAAGATAGAGTCTTGAAATTTTTTGTAGATACTTTCATATACATGTTCTATAAGAATTAGCATGGATTTAGGCCTGAGAAATCTAGTTATTTTTTTTAAAAAGTTCAAAGTTGATATTTTTAGAATTTTCATGTTTTTTCAGGTTTTTTCACAAAAAATAACTATCAAAAATTAAAAAAGAGTCAGATCATCAATCCCATGCTAGCTTTTGTTCCCGAGAATACAAGAAATTTAATTCACTTGAAATAACTAAAATATATAGAAAATTGAGAATTTTATAAGAGTTTAAAAAACTTTAAAAATTTCAATTTTTTTTTTAATTTTAAAATAATAGCTCTTGCTAAAATGACGTTTTTAAATCGGAATCTATTTATTAATGTAATCCAAAAATAAAGTCAATTATTTTTTTTAATTTTACTGTCTCCAAAAAAAAGTTTTGAAAAAGGGTACTGTGTAGCCTAAAATGCGATTCTCCGATTTAAATTTCCTCTTGTCCGATTTAATGAAAGTGGTCTAAGTTTATATTTTTCCCTTTCCACTTCCTTGTCGCACTTTTATGGTGCCACGTTGAAATTATGTAATTCAACTATTTAGAGTATTTAAATAATTTAAATAAGTGAAAGTTTTAGTGTATGGAGACCCTATGACTCTCTCCTTAATCGTTTTCCTAAATTTCTACACCATTTCAAACATTACATTGAAATATAACATTTTTTTGAAGGATCGGCATTTAACAAATTAAAACCGAGGTCAGCCTTCATTCATAATCACTGTATATTCACATCGTTAGAAAATATTTTCTTTGTATTTATTTATGAGCTTTTCGGTTTTAGTTCAGCGTATTCTTAGGCATTTCTTGTTTTTCTTACAGTAAAATAGAAACTAATCAGTTATCGTAGAGAATACTTGAGAATAAACGCATTCGTTATTTTTTCTTATTATTTTTTTACAAGGAACAAGGCTTATTACAAGGTTTTGAAATTCGATGCTTATCAACTTCCGTTAATCTCTCTTCTATTACATATCAGTTGGCCACCAAAGCGAACAGAAATGAGAGCTGCAAAAACAAACTTGTCCTAAAGAATGAGTCTCCAAAATTAGATTTCTTCCTTCCGAAAACAAAGAAATTTAGAAATCGTCTGCAGAGCGAATGACATAAAGAAATGAAGCTGAGACTGTTTTGTTTAAGAATTTATTTTTTCTATTCTTGTGCTATTAAAATTAAGAGAATTAACATTGAAGAAAATAAAAGATAACTTATAGACAAGGCAGTGTACAGTTTTTTAATAGTTTAGTTTTTTTGTCAGTTTAAAGGTGTTATTCAAGTTGAATCTTCGAATATGCGTATATACAATCAGTATTAAAATCAACAGTTTCTCTTATCTGTCAGAAAAGGACTTGAAGGCAACATATAGAGATACAACATGGCAAAAGCAACATATAAATTTATGGGCGTAAATATCAAAGAAGACACCACAAGACCAAAACAGAATACACACAACACAAGACCAAAGTATTAGACAGAAATTACTAATATAATAGCCCAGATCTCTCGGTAACGCTCTGACGTCACCATCAATAAAATTCGAGCCATAGCACTGAGAGACGTTAAACAGCATTATTTCATTGTTACAGAACCTAAATTTCAGTAATTTTAAATTTAAAAGAGTAATTGACGTTCTAATTTCAGATTTAATAGCTCTAAAATAGTGAAATAAAATTTGCTATCGATTGATATAAAATTTATAGCGCTATGATCAATAGTTCCCGAGAAATTTTAAATTATATTAATCCTATATTTCAAATTAATTTCCGTTTTACAATAGAAAATAGTAAATTACGTCAGTGGTATATCATACGCGTGATATAGTTTGGACGCCACGATCCAGCTCATTATTTATTGCAATCGTGATGATATAATTTGATAATATTTTTTGGCAACGTTTGAGAAGCAGAGAAGTGCTTTGTTTTGAAACTATATTTTCTATCTATCTATATTATATCTACTAGTTTTTCTAGATTTTTTTTAGACCAAGAGGTTTTTTGGATAAAGAAATATGTAAATAATATGTAAATAAAAAATATATATTTCCTGTCATAAAACATATGTTTATTATATTTGTTTTCAATCAATGTTAAACATTTCTCTCATATATATATATCTATTTAAACACGTCAAATTTGACGGGAAATCTCTCGAATGAAGAGGCAATTTGCACCCGTCATACCATGACGGGTGATTTTTCTAGTTAATAATATACTACTAGTATATGAACCAGGAAGTAGCGCGCAGCGCCTCCAGGCGGTACTCTTGGACTCAGAGCTTCAACAATTTATCTTTACTTTTTGAGATCAGACTTCTGTCAAAAATAGCCGTATGTAGGTAAAAAATAATACTGATACATTTTTTATTCTAATATAAAAGTTGCGATTTGCACAAACATAAATTTAGCTTTCATTGATTAATTCTGTAATTAGAATTCTTCGAGCAAATACTTCTCTTAGAAAGTAAATAACTAATATAAGCAAATATTCTAAAATTCACTATTTTCTTCAGCGTGTAGCAGCATACCACATATTTCTTAAAAATAGCTCTGAAGGCAAAAGAAATGTAGATATTTCTTCTGTCCAGTCTTTCATGAGAAATATTTTTTTCTGGGTCTTAAAAATATTCGCCCATGAAAAAGTGGTCTCTATTCTTAAAGCTTTAACAAAACATGTAATACTCAACCGAGGCAAATTTCTTGGGGAAAAAAAAGCAGTTTCGCTGTCCTTAAAAAGATTCAAACCCTGAGGTGGCGGTCATTCTTTTTTACTTTATGGTTATTTTAACGGAAATACTTTCTTTTCCTTAGAAGTTGAGAGCCCATTATACTGCGAGCAAAAAATGAATATATTTCTGGAGCAGAATATTTACCATGTAAGGATATATTCCTATACAACATTTTGGATATCTTCCTCGAAATTTAAGGACTTATGATAAGATTATATTCATAGTCCAGATGTTTAAACTTTATTCTATCAATCTTTCGTTCTTCAAGCTATAAATTCGTTTATATGTTTTAACTTAATGGTGAAAAAACAGTTATAATTAATAAAATTTAGCAAAAGATATTAAAAATTAAAAATTAATTAAAACTTTTTTAACTTAATGGTAACTAACTTTAATTCTTTGGTTAACCCCTGATCACTTAGGTTTAAGCAGTTTCATAATAACGTAATGCACTACGTTTGCTTTTGACAATAATTTATTGCAAAGTTTCTCGAAAACATCAATGGATTGGAAGATGAAAGGCAATTGCCGAAATGTGTTGACTCTTACGTGCAACAAAGTATAACTGTACGGTAAAAACTATTGTCAGTTTTCACATAAATGACAGCATTATTTTGAAACTTCTGGGTGTAATTGTTTTCGTGAGATATTTATATGTTTATTCAATAATGTTTGTGAAGCATTTGTAAAAATTTCTGTCTCATTTAGTAAATGCATTTTTCTCGATTTTTTGTTATTTATCTGTTGATTTATTAATGCTTTTTTTACCGAAGCTTGCAAAACCTATCATGAAATTACAGTGCATAAGAAAGTTATAAAACGATTGTTTCACCATCTCAAAACCAAAAAAATGATGCCAATTTGATTGTGAGCATTTTTTCAATGTTATGAAAACTTCGTTGTTTATTAGGAATTATAAAAATATTAGTTGCTATGGTAACGATATTTCGTCAAAATTGGACCTATAAAGCAATAAAATTAATTTTTCATCAGAATCTAATGAACTTAGTTTTTTGTAAAATCCTATTTTACAAAGGGAAATTTATATATACTTCTAGATTAAGATCCTCTCCTGTTTGAAGGATGCGAAGCAAAAATCTACACCAATTCTGCAAAATTTCACATATCTAAGTCGTAATTTTTTGTGATATAATTAAATATAAGGATGAAAAGGCATCACGGTGTCCGCAGCCTGTACGAACGGGGGAAGGACAGACATACAAGTCGGGGATTTTAGGGTATCATTTCGAGAAGATATTTTATAGAAGAATAACATAATATTTTGGCCTGATATGAACAAAGCTTGAAAGCTCCGTGAGTGGTATACGGGCTCACTTGTCGTCTAACCTTGGCTCAAATTACCAAGATTATTCTCCAAAAGCCCTTGCTGAATCTCCAAAATAAAGCATAATCATGAATGAAAAGCAATTTTTTTTTGTAGACTTTCAGATTTAACCTTTCAGCAGACGCGCCCTATATACCAACATGAAAGGTCCCGCATATTTCCTAGATAATCTATTGTAAAATATCAATTTTTGAGAGGGTAATTATTAAAATTAGGTTGTAATTGAGTATGGGTTAATAAGTACAATAATTTTAAACAATTTTATTTAAAAAGGAATGGAGACGACGGAAACATAAAAAAACGATATTAAATGAAAAAATAATTAGCTGACTGCAAGGAAAATAAGATAAATGAAATTGCCAGTATTTTAACTAAAATATTTACATTTGTAATATAAAATTGTAGAAACATTATGAAAATAAAAAAAAATGAATTTAGATATAAAAATCGAAAAGTCTGTTTCATAGTTATTTCATTGCAATGGTCGAGAGTATCTCTGAAATACAAATAGTAGAATAGCAGAGTCCTATTTACCCTCGAATTCCAAACAGTTCGCCATAGTAGCTGGAAAAATAGCCAAGGTCATGCTTTCGTAGCACCCTATGACAAAAGGATATCAAACGAAATTCTTCTCCATTGTATGTCTCATACACTAGTGCCCGCTGGAATGTTAAGAAAAGTAAAAGAATGACGATTTCCATCTAAATCATGAATTTCTTGACAATAATATTAGAGTTTTGCGTACTAAGTATGAACGCTCCATACCCTATGGAAGAGTGTGTCTGCGTGGGTAATAAATAAATAAATACCAAGTATAAGTCAAAGCAAACTTACAAGGATTCCAAAACGGGCAACGATTTCGCACAATGAAATTCAAGAAAATTCCATTCTAAAGAGATATATTTACAATTTCTTTTAGCAACATGATATGCAGTAACTAATAATAAGGTATTAACCTGACAACTTATTTAATTCTTTTATTTTTGTTTTTAAAAATAAATCCAAGTTAAAGATATGAAAAAGTTCCTGAGGGAACTCACCATAAAAGAGAAAGGCTTGTCCCATCATCAGTGTTTTATGACTTACGTTGGAGGTTTTATTTTTATCGGTTATTAATTTTTGATTTATGAGTTTCGATGAGGGAAAGTAAAGTATTCACATTGACTGCAGCAATATCTAAAACTTGAACCGATCATAAATAAAAAATTTTATTCGATCTTCCAATCTGTCACTGCTGATATAATAAACGTAGTATCAATTTACCTAAAGCTCAAAGTGAAGAAGCTTTAAGCATAAATTTCCAAAAAGGAAGTGCATTCGTTCAGAATGAAAGTTCAAGAAGAAAATTTTCTTTCAATGAAGAAAAATCTGGGAAATGAAATTCCTTAACATTAAATATATATCTGATTCAAGCACTGATAACACATTAAAGGACCATTTTATTCTAGCAGTGATATAATTGACTTTGGGATAGAGATTAATTTAAGAAACGAAATTCATTTAGCTTATTGGATGGCAGTAATTTTTTAATTAATTTTATTAACTATTAATTAATTACCAAGTCAAGATGCTTCATTAAGGTTTGAGATAAGAAATTGGACGATCTAGGTGTTCATTCCATTGAAAAATTTGGCGAGAAGTTACGCCAAAGTTAAAAAATGTATTTAAAAATTGAGGAATTTGGTGTTGTGATGTCTTAGAAATAAAAACAGTACTTTAAAAATTCTCAAGACATTTATTTACAGACACAAGACATTAATATCAACACATTAAACATAAAAACAAATTTAAAAGAATAAAATATTTCATGAGTAATAGAAACTAAATTAACCCCAAAATCAAACTCAATATCATTCAAATTCAGATCTGTTACATATAATTAGCAACTTGCTGACATCTAAAATTTAAACACAGCATCCCAGCCCAACTTTGGCAAATCACAACCATTGTCACCACTGCGGTAGTGACACTACACGACAACATTCTCGGCGAAGAAAAACACCTCCCAAGTCCCTTCACTTCGCTTCCTTTGGGGAA
>BGPR01006752.1:3015-14285 GCA_013235015.1 Araneus ventricosus | reverse complement strand
GCCTGTCCTAAAAATTTATCCTTTATCTTTACAGAAATGCCATACAAGAATAATTATAAAATTTAACACTCTTCTTCTAGAATCTTTGTCTTCTAGTCGTCGTAGCATTTTTACGCCAGAAAATGCAGATATGTAGTTCTAAACTTAAAAAATTACATCTAATTTTTTTATATTTTGGTGTCAAAAATAAATTTGCGTTTTTCATAACATTTTCAGAACATTTGTCATTCTACTTATACAGATTGACATTCTAATTTATAACTCTCTTTTACTTTGTTTAATTATATCTTTATTACGGATTCTTCACTGCGACTGCATTACGTACATGGATGTTGTTATGCTTTCGAGGTTGTATGGGTTCTTTGTCTCGCTATGATTGTGAAAGAGCCCATATATCTACTTAAACAACTCTATGAAAACAAACAGGGCCTGTTTTGCAAAGGGAAAAAAATCCTGAGCTTGTTTTAGAACAGAAAAAATTAACCACATATTATTTATTTATTATTTCAGATGTTTTTCCAGTTTACTCCGGTTTTTATAGCTACTCATATTTACCATAAATTTCAGAACTTTATTTTTTAACAACAGGAAGCACTTTTTTCAAGCCTTCACCCCGCTTATGTAATGAAGTCAAGTCACCTGACGTCACAGTCTCATGATAAACGTAACTGCGCATGTCATGTAACATCTTACTGCGTGTTGTACGCTGATTTCGGATGACAGGTCTATTTTCTACTGATGGCCTTTTTAATCATTAGTTAATGGATATATTGGATTAAAATTGGGTGGATAATGCTTGGAAGCTTAATGGCTTTTAAAATTTTATGAAAGTGCACTACTTGATGTGTTACGCGGAAACATGAAGTGATTATTGTTTACCATGTGTGTGATAAACTATATTAGCTACAGCTTCTCATTGCGATACCATTATATCTTATTTTATTTAACAAGGTTAACTATAAACCATATGACCTATCATCTAAATTTTCTTAAGATTTTGAGGCAGAACGTAGTTTTGAACCTAGGACCTTAGGGTTCCCAGTCACGTATCTTAAACACTAGACAAAAGGAAGTGATTTTAGGTGCTGCCATCTAGTAGTGGGACTGAAAGTAGGTGCTGCGTATACTTTGTTCGGTATTCGCCACTGTGGCTGACACGTGGATTAGAACCGGAGACCTTTGAATCCCGAGTCGGGCATCCTAACCACTAGACAAAAGGAACACTCCTTGACCGGAGGTGGATACTGACTTATATACATCACAATAGGATGGCGCAGCACGGTGCACTTCAAATTTAAAACAATTCCATCCAACAATCATTTTATAGGTGTGAAAATATTTTCAGTGTACTTCTAAAAAATACAATATGTCATTAAATAAAATAGTTATTTGTATTAAATATATTGTAGTACTAGCTGCATGGCCCGGCGTTGCACGGGCAATCTTGAATAATGTGATATTCCCGGGCGGAGAGAAGTGAGATCACGTGAGCCCTTGGGATCCATATTTTTTCATGTATCCGGCTCCGTTTTTTTCCAACAAATATTGTCACTTACTTTCCCCAACAAAAGTAAACATTATTTCAAATCTAGTCTTTTTATTACTAATTTTCATATGCCCGCCTCCGGTTTATTTTTTGACACATATTATCGCTAACGTAAACGTTACGTCCCCCCCCAAAAAAATGTAAAAAATCCTTTGAATCCAATATTGTTTATTTAAAATTTTTAAATCCAAATTTTTAATTACCTTATAGTTAATAACCCAGCGTTTCTCGGAATCCACATTTTTTCATATGCCCGCCTCTGTTTTTTTCCCCTACAAATATTGTCACTAAGCTTCCCCAACAAACGTAAATCTGTTTTGAATCCTCTCTTGTTGGTTTAAAACTTTCAGTTCTAGCCTTTTTACTACCTTAAAGCAGTTTCGTTTGAATGAAAACGCGAGAATTCTTATGCTTATAAATTAAAACAGATGAGCATGATATTTGTTTTGCAAAAGAAAAAATAAAACGAAATAAAAAACAGAAACGATAAACGATTTAATAGTACACCAAACTGATAAATTAAACACCAGAAACATATATTTTTGTCTTGCAAGTATTTGAATAATAATAAAAAAAATCGGATGAAAATGAATAAATATTTTCCCCAAAAACACGTAAAAGTTGCGAAACACCCTACGTCAGAAAACGAAACAAAAATGCAGGAAAACGATTTTTATCCATTGTTAACAAATCCAAACAGAGAAGCTCGCTCAGAAAGAAATACCAACTGTCGTTAAATAAATAAAAAAATGCAAAACCGGATGCGAAAACTAATATTAGGGAAAAAAAGAATCCGACGTGAATGAATTCACCATGCTGCGAATAGACGGCAGAACGTCAATTCATTCATTTTGACGTTTTTAATTAATATCTGTTAACTAATTACAATTTCCGAATTTAAATAGTCGAAATGGATTCCTTGGATTATTTTCCATCTTTTGGTACTTACGGCTAGTTTAAGTATTCAGTGATTCGTGAGAAGATAGAAGGACATACATACATACGTCTGTTGACGTTCGAATTTTAATAGTATAGATTATCGAAACTATTTAATTAAATATCAGAAGAGAACATTTTAAATAGTTACAAAAGCAATGAAATTGAAAACTTGCATAACTTTCAGTCAGGATTTTAAATTTTCTTGAAAGGTTGTTTCGGTTAGAAAAAGGAATTTATTCCGACAGAATATTTTAGAAACCATATGCCTGTGTAAACCAGCTTCAAAATTTGATCGAAGCATAATATAATTTTTCTCGATTGTTTTTTAACAGTGATTTAAAACATAATCGAGAAAGACACAATGTCTAAAGTAATAAGACGCTTAAAAGTAATAATAAGAAACTTTTAAGCAATTGTTAAAATTTTGTTTCCGAAAACAGATATTTAAAAAATATTATGTTTCTTGTAACTGATTTAAAAAGAGGTTAAATAAACTGGAAGTAACTAAAAGCTTTTAGAAGAATAGTTAAACTGTATTTGCTAAAATATATGGAAGGAAGTCTATATTTTAAAATAAGTGCCTGCACAGCAATATAAAGAATTGCTGTAAAAAGTTCGAAGGATTTAAAGGATTTTATTTCTATAAAGAATTGCTGTAAAATAGTTAGAAAGATTTAGAAGAAATCACATGTAAGAGCTTTAGAACCTTATTTTTCCCTCAGAATTTAATATTAAATTCTTTAAAGCATTGGCGAATTAATGAAGCATACAGTAAATGAAAATCTATTTCAATAAAATTGTTATTGTGAGTTTTAAAAGTAAATACACTATTACTATTTTATAAATTAAGTCTGCATGTTTAAGATATTTTTTCAATATTTTTAAAATTTTCTTATTTATACATTAATATCCTATTTATCCAATGGGCATAAAATTTTGCCTTTTCTGCTACATATTCAAGGTTTGAATTCATATTCTATAAAGTGTATTTGCACATTTATAAGGATTTTACTTCAGAAATACTGTAAATAGTAAGTATAATATGTTTCTTTAAGGAAATACGGCAGGAAAGAAATAAAGAGATTTCAACCTACGAGTTTCCATGCAAGAATATATAAGAATGATACTCTATGCTGAAGGAACATGTCTAAATATTGCGTAATAAAAAATATATTTAAATAAAAACTCGCACAATATATTCAAACAATAATCGAACATACAGATAATATCTTCATATAATGATAAATAATCAGAGATCTATGCATGAGAAAATTTTATTTTATGAAGGATATTTTCCTATGTTTATAAACTTCAAATTTTATCAGTGCCAGCCGAAAAGAAAATCTAGATTTCTGCAAACCGTCTCGAAGTTTACCATAAGGAATGATAATGAAAGCTGAAAAGGGCAGAGAATATAAAAAAAATATTTCGTTATTCATATGAAATAAAAGAACAGGGAAATAATAGCGGCTACACTTACCAAGTTTAATATACCACGACATACAAATTGTGCTGCGCGTTTTCTTCAAGCATGGAAAGTGAAAAACACCATTTTCCTCCTTTTCGGAAAATGTTTCGCCGGTATCTACTTTTTGATAGGCCCAAAAAAAGACGTATAAGAACAGCGCAGAAAAGTTGCTGAAAGTGTTTTCTTTAGGTATTAAAGAATTTCATTTAACTCGCGGTAGGAAGTCTTAAAAATGAGACAATAGTTTCAGAGCTGCTTTTGAATGTTCTAAGACTGTAACCGCCATTTCGTTGGAAACTTCGCCTGTTATTTCTCTCAGCAAAAAAGTTGAATGAATTCCTTTTTCGCATAAACTCTTATTCTTAAAAAAAAAAATTCTCAGCTTAGCGGCTTCCACTTCTATAAAAAAAACATCTGCAAGTTGTCGTTGTGACCCATATAAGAACAAGGAGCATACTGCCTCTCCCTTTCTTTTACGAGGCAAGTTTAAGCCACGTGAAAGTTGAATTGTAACGCGAGTTTGTCCGTATCACAAACGATTTCATCATCAACTGGACCGTAATAACATATCGCATTGCATCGAATCTTTATCGAATTTCATATGGAATATTTCCTTCTATTTTTTGAAAAGCACTTCGTACTTTGAGGGAAACAATTTCATTCAGAAAGAAAGGAGCTGGAAACAAAATATCAAAGTGTAATCGAATTTCATGTGAGAGTTATGTCTAGAAATATAATTTTTCATAAGTTTTCCTGAAGTATTTCTGCTTTCATGAAAGTAGGGATAGATTTTTTAATTTTCGTTCAGACAGCCTTATTGATCAATCTCTGCTCTATTTTTTTTCTTAAATCTAACGTTATTCTGAATTATCCATTTATAAAACAATAAAAATGCTACGCGAAATTGCTTGTAATTTTGAAAAAGGTTCAGGGAAAACGCTATAGCTTTTGGTTTCGTCATTTATATGAAGTTACTATGAAAGTATTCACGTTAAGTACTGAATTATCTCGTTTCAATTTGTTTAAAAACTGTATATAATAGGTGTTTCATGCAAAGAACGTATGTCTTTAAATTGTTTATATTTTCATGCTTTCAAATTAGTACCTTTTATATAACTAGCTGATAATCCTCATTGCTCAGGATCTACACTTTTTTTAATATGCGCACTTCCGTTTATTCTACAAATATTGATACGAACTTTCCACAATAAACGGAAATCTTCTTTCATTTTTCAAATTTAGCCCTTATTACCTTATAACAGTATGATTTGAATGAAAACGAAAGAATTTTGAAAACAGAACATTTATTTTAAACTTTTAAACAATAAACAGTAAAACAAGTAATACATATTTACAATGTAAAATTATAATAAACAAAATTTTCCCGGCGATATTGATTAAAAATATAAGCTTACAAAATTCTTTAGAACGAAAAAAAATGTTACTAAAATAAACGTTGCAAAATAAGAAATCAAAAGACGAAGAATAGAGAAAATTATGAGAAAACGATTGTTTTTCGATATTTATAAATTAAAGACGGAAGCATAATATTTCTGCACTCGCTCTGCTAATCGTTTGCAGAAGGAAAAATAGAACTTTTTATTACAACCAACTTCTTTTAATACGACTAAAACATAATAATATCTAGGAAAAATTTTAAAAAATCAAACATCAAAATGCAAAAAAAGAGAGAAAAATTGCAAGAATAATAAATTAAAACTCCGGAAGCGTAACTTTTCTTCTCCCGTGTTTATGAATAATAATGGAAAAAAAAAGAAAATTGATGAAAATAGGCAAAAAACGACAGAATTTACTACTTAAAATTATATAAACAAAAATCTAGATCGAAATAAAAAATAATTTTTACGGAGCTAACTTTCTCTTATGCTAATCCATAACTCTGCCAAACATGACACCGGTAATTCAAACGGTCTGGGCGTACGTACAGAACCAAAAAAAATTGAATATACATTCATATATATTAAAATATTGCTCTTTTATATATATACTAGAAACTCACCCGCCATGGTATGATGTACAAATTGCGTCTTCATTCGAGAGATTTCCTGTCAGATTTGACGTTTTTAAATAGATATATATGCGAGAGAAATGTTTAACATTGACTGAAAACAAATAAAATAAACATATGTTTTATGACAGGAAATATTTTTTTGTTTACATATTTCTTTATTCAAAAACCCTCTTGGTGAACAACATTCCGTGTAAAATATTTTTCGTTGTTTAATAATTTTATTTCAATTTAATAACCATGAAATTATCAATTGTTCAAACGTAAATTAAAAGTTAAAATTTCAAAGGAATTCTTTTTCGAAATTCTAATCAACAACGCCAAGCAAAAAAATAGAATCAAATTATAACATCAGATTGCAATAAATAATCAAATGCGTCGTGGGTCCAAACTCTATACTCATGACATACCACCGACGTGATTACTACTTTCTATTAAAAAACGTAATTTAACTTGAAATATATGATTAATATAATTTAAAATTTCTCGGGAATTATTGATCATAGAGAGAGAAATTTTATATCAATGGATAGAAAATTTTATTTCACTATTTTAAAGGCATTAAATGAAATTAGAAAGTCAATTACTCTTTAAATTTAAAATGACTGAAGTATGTTCTCGAACAGATAATGTTGTTGAACTCTCTGCGTGCTATGGCGCGAGTATTGTTATCGATCAGATCATTACCGAGACCTCGGCTTTTATTTGTTGTAATAGATTAATCTCATAAAGTTTCACTAGGATGTTCACTGAAATTTGAAAGTTTGTCCTTTCTATACAAGACAATTTGTGAGTCTATGTTTTAAAATATTATTAAAGGTCCCTAATTCTTGCTTTACCATCGTTTATCAGTATTCCATCATTTATCATAACCATACCGTATTTGTCATAGATTGATGCAAAGGAAAAATAATTCATTAAAAAATTACATACTCTAATTTTTTCTAATCATATATATTGTAGACTATCTATAATATTGTAGACATTCCGCATGCAGAACCATATTCATAAATTGACGATAATTCACCCGGGAATAATAAATGCTTTTTGCGTAGGACAGTATTAGGTCATTTCGGGACCCATCCATTTCTCAGTATTGGGGGATGTGTTGCTCTTATTTGCCATCAGTTCACCCAAATCAATAGAGCTGCTTATATTTAGCACGATGTGTAAGTGAGAAGAAGTGTTATTCCCAAAGTAACTATTTCCATGACTTCGTTGTTTCTGTTAGTCTATACACTGTTCTGGTTTTTCACTTTCTCGTATACGAAGTATACAAAGAGAAAGTATTGTAATCGTCAAAGAATTCGTACTCGAGATTTTGACGAATCTCCACGTTTTAGACCTCCATGAGTCCGAAAAACACAATTTTGGAATCATGTCTGTCTGTCTGTGAACACGATAACTCGAAAACTATTAGAGCTACGGGAATGAAATTTGGTATGTGGTCTTTAAACATAATTTGTAGATATCTTTCAAATTTTGGACAAAGTCCGTCAACGGGAAGTCTGTGTGTCTGTATGTTCGCGGTCGTGTGAACACTATAACTCAAAAACTTGAATAGTTACATGGATAAAATTTGGCACACAGTTTTATCGTCATGAATGTAGGTACATTTAGAGCCAAATCCGCCAAAAAGAGGCGTTCAAATTGCATATTCAATTTCTTTTAATCCGATTCTCTTGCGCATGCGTACTGGTAGTAATCTGTTATTGTTGTAAATTTTATTTACAACAATAAATAATGTTTTCAAACAAGAATTGTAACAATTTTTCATTATTATAAATAAAATTCAAATCGATCTCATTATTTCAGCAAATCTTTTATTCACTCGCTTTTGCATTTGCTACGGTTGTGGTAGTATAAATTGTTTTCTTGGGAATACAATTCTTCCAAAGCAGAATTTTCGCTTTAGTATTCATAGCATTGCCTATTTTATCGCACCTGCTTCAAAGTAATATTTTTTTGAAACGTGGCAACAGACATTTGATTTCAGGTTTGTTTTTTTGTTTCACTTTCTCGTATACGAAGTATACAAAGAGAAAGTAATGTAATCGTCAAAAAAAGTTGAACTCGAGATTTTGACGAATCTCCACTCAGAAAGTATACGAGAAAGTTTAGGGGAGACCACTCCCGGTGGCTGATATCTGTATGTATGCATCCTCTGAATAGCTTACTTGTGTCAATAAGATGCGATTGATAAATTTAATTTTCCACACCATTTAATTTCCATATTATTTGCAAACCTAGTTTCTTATTTCCTGAAAACAACATCGAATCAAAAGTATATAAGGTAGATTCAATCTAGACTCTGTAGCCGAGAGTATAATTTCGGTAAATGACTATTTTAATTCATATCTAAGAAATGAATCGAAAGATTCTGGACTTTCATTAAATAAAATAATATTCAATTAGATATCTTAACTCTAATATCTTAAAATTTAGATTTACTGAAGCTAATACAATCTTTCGAAGTTCCTTTTTATTAACTGACATTTGGCATAATTGTTTTATAAGGAATATATTCAATTTTTGAATAAACACAGTACAGATTTGTTTTAATAGGAAGTTTTAGGGATTTTCAGCATAGGTAAATCAGATTCTTCTTTAGATTTTATCAATAGCATCCTTTTATTCTTACTAACTTACTTCATTTTGTTAGCTGCCATAAAGAGCCCGTATAATGCAGAATGTCTGATTAACGCAAATGAAATTTTATGCTTTCTTTTGTTGCAGTTGGCGAAGAGGATTACCGTTCGGATTCAATTATTCACCCCTTTATTTTGATGTGAAGTATTTGCGAATACTTAGCACTTCTTGGAAAGCGTGCGAAAATATTTTTTGGTAAATAAATAAATAATAATGAATAAAGGTATTATGGAAGTCCTTATTGCATTTTTTGCTGATTATAAGTAGCCTGTCCTAAAAATTCATCCTTTATCTTTACAGAAATGCCTTATAAGAATGGTTTTAAAATTTAACACTCTTCTCTTAGAATCTTTGTCTTCTAGTCATTATAGCATTTCTACGCCAGAAAATGCAAATATGAAGCTCTAAATTTGCGTTTTTCATAACATTTGCGGAACATCTATCATCCCATTTATACAGATGTGACATTCCAATTTAGAACTCTCTTTTACTTTGATTAATTACATCTTTAGTATGGATTCTTGATTGCGACTGGTATTATGTACGTGGATGTTGTTACGCTTTTAAGGTTGTATGGGTTGTTGGTCTGGCTATAATTGTGAAAGATCCCATATACCTACTTAAACGACTCTATGAAAAGGAACAGGGTCTGTTTTGCAAATTGAAAAAAATCCTGAGTTTGTTTTAGAACAGAAAATATAAACCACATATTATTTATTTATTATTTCAGATGTTTTTCCAGTTTACTGCGGTCTTTATAGCTGCTCATATTTACCATACATTATAGAACTTTATTTTTCAGCAGCAGAAAGCACTTTTTTCAAGCCTTCACCCCGCTTATGTAATGCAGTCAAGTCACCTGACGTCACAGTCTCATGATAAACGTAACTGCGCATGTCATGTAACATCCTACTGCGTGTTGTACGCTGATTGGGGATGACAGGTCTATTTTCGACTGATGGCCTTTTCAATCATTAGTTAATGGATATATTGGATTAAAATTGGGTGGATAATGCTTGGAAGCTTAATGGCTTTTAAAATTTTATGAAGGTGGACCACTTGATGTGTTACGCGGAAACATGAAGTAATTATTGATTATCATGCGTCTGATAAATGATATTAGCTACAGCTTCTCATTGCGATACCATTATATCTTATTTTATTTAACAAGGTTAACTATAAACAATATGACCTATCATCTAAATTTTCTTAAGATTTTGAGGCAGAACGTAGTTTTGAACCTAGGACCTTAGGGTTCCGAGTCACGTATCTTGAGCACTAGACAAAAGGAAAAGATTTTTGGTGCTGCCATCTAGTAGTGGGACTGAAAGTAGGTATTGCGTGTACTTTGTCCGGTATTCGCCAATGTGGCAGACACGTGGATTAGAACCGGAGACTTTTCAATCCCGAGTCGGGCATCGTAACCACTAGACAAAAGGAATTCTCCCTGACCTGAGGGGGATACTGACTTATATGCATCACAATACTATGGCGCAGCACGGTGTACTACAAATTTGAAACAATTAAATCCAATAATCATTTTATAGTTGTGAAAATATTTTCAGTGTGCTTCTAAAAATACAATATATCATTAAATAAAATAGTTATTTGTATTAAATATATTGTAATCTTATCGAAACTATTTAATAAAGTATCAGAAGATAACATTTTAAAGAGTTACAAAAGTAATGAAATTGAAAACTTGCGTAACTTCCAGTCAAGATTTTATATTTTCTTGAAAGTTTGTTACGGTTATAAAAGGAAATTTATTCCGACAGGATATTTTAGAAACCATATGCCTGTAAACCACCTCTAAAATTTGATAAAAAAAACATTATATAAATTTTTTCGGTTGTTTTTTAACAGCGATTTTAAACATAATGAAGAAAGACACAATGTCCAAAGTAACAATACGCTTAAAAGCAATGATAAGAAACTTTTAAGCAAGTGTTAAAAATTTGTTTCCCAAAGCAGATATTTAAAAATTATTATGTTTCTTGTAACAGATTTAAAACGAGGTTAAATAAACTGGAAGGAACTAAAAGCTTTTAGAAGAATAGTTAAACTGTATTTGCTAACATATATGAAAGGAAGTCTATATTTGGAAATAAGTGCCTCCACAGCACTATAAAGAATTGCTATAAAATAGTTAGAAAAATTTAGAAGAAATAACATGTAAGAGCTTTAGAATCTTACTTTTTCCTCAGAATTCAATTTTAAATTCTTTAAAGCATTGGCGAATTAATGAAACATACAATAAATGGAAAAAAATTTCAATAAAATTGTTATTGTGTGTTTTAAAAGTAAATACACTAGTACTCTTTTATAAATTATGTCTGCTTGTTTCAAAATATTTTTTTAATAATTTTAATTTTTTTCTTTATACATTAATATTCTATTTATCCAATGGACATAAAACACTCTGTCTGTTATTACATATTAAAGGTTTGAATTCATATTCTATAAAATGTATTTGTATAATTATAAGGATTTTACATCAGAAATACTGTAAATTGTAAGTACCGTTATCATAATGTGTAATGCGCAACATAGCATCAAAACCCATTCTTCCGCAGGAAATAAATTCTTTCCGGAAATACGACAGGAAGGAAATAAAGAGATTTCAACTTACGAGTTTC